>PVIA01010045.1:0-55158 GCA_004024845.1 Tonatia bakeri
GCAATGTCGTTTTCACCAGCTATTACCACAGAGGCAACAGTCCTGAGGCTCTGCTTGGCTCTACAGAGGTGTTGGGACACACCGAACCTCGCATTCTTCCTTGGTTTCGAACCGGTTGGCATTGCCCCCACAGCTGCCATACCAGAACGGTTGGCAAGCCCGCTCCTTCTTGCTATAGTACCATTTCAGGATGTAGTCCTGGCACTCGCCTTCCATTGGATCCATAAAACAAGGACCTGCCATGAAACAAACGCAGAGAGTTGAATTTTCTGTGTGAGAACGACAGGGAAGGAGCAATGGTTTGGTGCCGCAGACTTGGAAATGAATCCGAGCCTCTTTACTCACTGGCTGTGTGACCTTGAGCAAACAACTTCACCTTTCTGACCCTCAGTTTCCTAAACCATGGAAGCAACATTTAAAAAACACCTTCATCACAAGTTTGTTGTAAGGTGCCACAGAACAGATGTGAAAGGTGTAATACAGTTATAGCTATTATTTTGCAGAGTACCTAACACATGACAGATACACCAAACAATGTATAAATGAGTGAGTGAGTGAATGAATAAATCTGTCTGAGACTAAGAACTCCTTACTTGCCTGTTATGCTATTTCTCTCTATTTTAAAACCATCTCAATCCCTTGCCTAATCTCAAAACCTTCTAATAGCCTGAGCAAATCCAGTTTATTTATTATTTATTGTACCTTGACACTTGCCCAAGAAGTTAATATAACTGTTACAAGAAAAACATGATGGTCCTGGAAAATGAAAAAAGCACTGAGAATCAACAAGTCATAACAGAGCAAAATCTGGCACACACAGAATTTTAAATGAGGCGTTAATTTTTCCAAGTGTTCTTGTTTCAGGCCCTCCCTGCAGCACAGAATAGTGGTAGCCTCCAAACAGCTTCCCCCTGGGCCTTCCAATCCCTTCCAAATAAGGAAGACATTGCCTTCAGAAAGCAAGAGATGACACTTGTGGTCTGTTCCTGGAAAGCTGCCTGCTCACTTCCCATTAGTATAATCAGCACAGACTAGTTTTCTTGAAGGAAGGACCAGATGTACTGGGCCCAAGAGGATGAGATACATTCGGTGAGGAAAAGAATTGTCCTGCGTCTTGAACAGACCCATTCAAATTGGCCTTCTGAGTGACTGTGATGCTGGGGTGGGGGGCAGGGTAAGAGATCAAGCAGTGAGGGCCCAGGAGAAGGAGCCAGAGCAAATTCTCCTCCCAAAATATATGAGTCAACAGAAAAACACTCCATTGGTGAACTTTTGACCGTACTCTGTAGGCTCAACAAGGCAATTTGGGGCTCAGCAATTAGCTGGCACCCACCTGTACCATTACAAACTGATTCTAAACTGACAAGCCAAGGACTTGTTTAAATAGATCATTATTTTCGCAGTGATACTTTGTGGCTTTTGCCTTTAGAAGCTCTAACCTTGCCTTTAATCAGGAGACAAGCAAACAGGGGCTGCTTCTCCTAGATTATTTTTCTAGAGCAGCACTGTCCAGCAGAACTTTCTGCAGTGAGGGAAAAGTTCTGTATCTGCACAGTCCAATATAGCAGCCAGTGCCTATGTGGCTATCAGATATCTCAAATATGGCTATTGCAACCAAGGAACTGAATTTTCAGTTTTGTTTAATTTCAAATTATCTTATACTTAAATAGCTGATATGGCTAGTATTTGGTCAACAGAGTTAGAGGTAAGTAAATCCTAAATGTTTTAAACTACTTATCTCTAAGGCATTCTTTGCAACCTAAGGGAGCCTCAGAGTCTTAAGTTTCCTTTTACCAGCATAATGTGGCATTGGGGGATAAGCAAGTTTTCACCCAAGTAATTACTGTTAGCCCCCAATTTTACATTTGCATTATTTTTGCCATGAGTGTTAACTTTTGCCTTCTTGGAAGAATTCTGCAGCAGTAATAAGTTTTACTCAAGCCCATGGAATCCAGGAATGAAGAAAAGGGGAGCAGAAAGAAGAGAACTGGATAGGCATGGAGAATAGCTACAATGAAACTGCAATGTGCCTGGGCTGGTTCTCTCTCCTGATATATATGTCTCACGATGTAGCTCTACTTGGAAGAAAAAGCAAAAAAAAAAAAAAAAAATTGATCTGTGTGCTTTGGCAATAACACTGAAATTGAAAAGTATACGAGGATCAGCCTGGCTTCTATGACAAGAAATGATATTTAATTCTTCACAAGTAGGTGCAATGAAAGGTTGCAGGCACTATGGCAGAATTTGATTTAAGATACAGGGGCACAAAGGAGACCATGAAAAATTAAGATTTTGTGGGGGCCAGAAGGTATTCTTAAGGAGAAGTGAAACTTGACCTGAGTATTAAAAGATGAGTAAATGTAATCCAGGTGGACACTGTGCAGAGCATGAGAATGGACAGATGAGCATGAGCAATGACATGAAGACTTGGAATAAAGAACAGGGCATAAGGGGCGATTGCAAATAGCACAAAAGGTAGATGCAGGGAAGTGGAAGCCAGTAGGCACCAGAGGACACAGCAGGGACTAACTGCAGAGACCTGTGTGCCTCATCCAGGCATCTGAACAATATCTTATAAACCATTGGGAAATAAAGGAGAAAAGAAATGACATAACCAGGTTTCCATTATAGAAGAATTAATTTGGTGTTTAGAATGGAATTGGAAGGAGGACAAATTAGAAGAAATGAAACCCATTAGACAGCACTGCAATTACACTTGAGGTGAAAGCCAAGGTATTAAGAGGGAAGACTGTGGGAAAGGGGACAGATCCGAGAGATGCTGAGGAGGAAGTCATACCAAGATGTGGTCACCAGTTGGAGGCAGGAGGTGAGGAGAGGAGACAACTAGTGATGTTTGGGTTTTGGCTTTCCAATACTGGGCCAAGGGGGTTCATTCCAGTAAAAGAATAAAGGAGGAGAAGGTTTGAATGGGATGGATGAGTCCAGTTGTTCAGCTGAGTTTGTCTGAGATGACTACGGGCATGTTCAATGGTGCCACCTGGAAGGTAGTTGACTGAATATACTGGTCTGCAGCTCAGGAGAGTTAGGGATGGAAGCTAAGAATTTGGAGTCATCAGTACAGAGGGGCTAGTTGCAGTCACAGTAGGAAGACTTGCCCCCATGGTCCATGTAGCATCCGTAGAGGATGGAAGATAGAACCTTGGGGAAGGCATTGCAGGTTGAGGGCCCCTCGTTTGCATAAATCCCTTCTAAATAAATATTCCCTTTTGAATTTAATTTTAATAATTTTCTATTCTTTTCTTAAGGAGAGCCCCTAAATAGTATAAATCTCAAGTTCCACAAAACGTGGATCTCTCTGTGAGGATGGACGTGGAAAGAGGAGCCCACGAAGATGGGGTGATCAGTAGTAGAACAAGATGAGAATATCTCTGAAGCCAAAAGAGGGGGGACTGAGGAAGAATGTAACAGCCAACAGTGGCTGAATCCCAAGGAGCTCCAGTCCCTGAGTTCTGAAAGAGTCCCTTGGGGTTTTTGAGAGTTGGGAACGGTTGAAGACAAGGAACCACTGTCTCCTCTGACTGGAGGGCAGGTAGACAGGGTATACACTGATACAGAATGTTGCACCTGGCCACTTTTCTTTCTTTTAAAAGCAAAAAAAGGACACCATCTAGAGAAAAGAGACAACCAGGAAGGAACTGGAGGGGGTGGTGAAGATTTAGAATAGCCTTGGAATGCAATGGGAGAGGGACTGGTCAGAGTCGAGCTACAGAGTGGGTGAGAGATTTGGGGAACCTCCAGGCCTCAGTTTTTGTCTGTGAATAGAACTGGATTGGATGACCAGTAAGCTCCCCTCCACCTCTTTCACCTTGAGTTTGTGGGAAGGAATGCCTTAAAGCAGTGGTCCTCACTCTTGGTTGCTCAGTGGAATTACTGGGCAAGTCCCCCACCCAGAGATGTTGATTGAATTGGTCTTGGATGAGCTCGAGGCTCTGAGAATTATTAAATATTCCTAGGGGTTTCTAATCTACAGCCAAGACTAAAAATCACTGCCTTAGTAAGATTATCTGAGAATATTTTATACTGAAAATAGAACAATCAACAAGGTAAGTTCTTTGATGCTTAATTTTTAGGCTAAAGAGTAAAATGTTACTGTCCCTACTGAGAGTGCCCATTCCTCTACCTGGTTTTATTATTTGTTTGCTTTGGAATCAAAGAGGTAGAACATCTTAACAGCTAGTTTGGATTGTATGCTTACTCTGTGACAAAAACATAGATTAATAAACTTCATTCTCAAAACAACCCTATGCGAGAGGTATTCACATAATCCCCACTTTAAAGATCATAAAACTGAGCCACACGGAGTTAAATAACTTTCCCATGCCCACTTCACTAGCAGCCCCAGATAGAGAACCATCTGGGCACATTCAAAATCTCTGGGCAAGGTCCTGGGCAGGTAGCTCAGTTGCTTCCAGCGTCTTCCTGATACACCAAGCCTCCTGATTATGGGCTTGATCCCTGGTCAGGGCATACACAAGAATCAACCAATGAGTGAATAAATAAGTAAAACAACAAAAATTGATCTCTTTCTTTCTCTCTCTCAAATCAATTTAAAAAATAAAAATAAAATAAAATACCTCTGGGCAATTATCTCTCATTTCACCTAAGCAGGACTGACCACATCACTCACCAGAAACTCTTCTGGCTACCTTTTTCCTGTATTTTAAAAATTTCAGAGTCAAGTCCCTCCAAATCTGTTTTTAAAGAGGTCAATGTTTTGCTCATTTTGTTGAACCCATGTAAGAAGTCACATGGCATTTGTATTACAACATGCTACAATCCTAAATCAATGCTACAGTTGTTTCAGATAGAGCCAAACCTTCCTGAAACTTGGTCAGAACCTATGTGGCCACCCATAGACGAAGGAGCCTTCTACAAGCCAGTGTGTTTTCCCTCAAGGTCCGGAGGATGTTGCCACCTCTGCAATACCACAAGTTCATTGCATCTCCACAATTTAATGCAGGCCATTCACAGGGTGTGCCCCACCATACTCCTTAAAATAGCTTCTGTTCAGCTCCAGTTCTGCATTCAAGTGAAAGCTAGCCTTTACATGTGTTCTTAATTTCTCCAGTGACATACAAGAATTTGTGCACTTGGAAGGAAAGTTTATAGAGCTAAAATTTGCCTGTTAACACAGTACACAGGAATTTTTTTAAGATAAAGACTTTAAAAAGTAAACTCAACCATTTTTCTTTTGTTTTGCAGACATTTCTTGTTCATTTTCCTCAGTGGCATATCTGTTTTTTTCATAATTTTCAAGTGCTTCTTTCTGAGTTATAGATGTCATCATGGCTGTTCTGTTCTCCTCTGGAACAAAGTCTGTGGCTTCAGGGGCTCCCAAATCACCAGCAGAGTCAGACATGCCGCTCCAGTGCTTGCGCCGCCTGTATAGAAACAACCCATGTCAAACCACACGACCAAACCATGAGAACTGGGAGGTTCACTTTCCAGCTGATATTTCTGGGCTCAATAAGCTTTAGGTTTAGGCATTTCCCAATGACTCTGTTATCACATTGGCTACCTTCTTAGGTTTGCAGAGGTGTGGACAAAGGTAACAATAACATGTTTACTATTATTGATTTTACTTCTTTGGACATGGGATTAGAAAATGAGGGATGGGGTGGAATGGAAATTTTTTAAATTTTGCTTTTATATATTTATGTACTCTTGAAGTGTTTTCTATTGGTCCTGTATTACTCTTTAGGAAAGAAAAACCAAACCATATCAAAGTTGTCAAACACAGGAGCATCCAAGTCCCAACACTTTGGGTAAGGTCAAGGACTGGCATTGCCTGTGACCTTTCTTTGGGGAGACAGTACAGTCTCCTGCAGGGGACAGAGCTATGCGACAATCTCAGCTCTGCCCTCAGCCTACCTCTCGATAAGCCTATGTGGTTGCCGCCGAGTGTCCCCTCGGCTAGGGCCCCCACATTCTTCACTGAGCTCTGGGGGTGGGTACTGATTTGTTCCACCTAAAAATAAAATATAAAAATCAAACCAAACCTAATAAAATAATGTCAAACAAATATAAGTAAGCATAAAATAAAATAAGGCATAAAAATGAAATACTATCCACCAAAACAAAAAACCTTCAGACATAAAATAAAATCAAATAAATAAAATTAAATATACAATAAAGCAAAAATAAAAAAACAAAATCAAAACAAAACAAAACATAAAAAAAAATACCCATTGATCAAAAAGATGTAAAATAAATTCAAGCAAAGCATAAAATACAAAAATAAAAGCAAATAAAAAGAAGCATAAAACACATCCTATTATATAAGTAAAGTAAAATCACAACATAAAAGAATATAAGAAAACATAAAACTCAACCTAACATAATAAAACAAAAAATAAAATGAAATTAAAACAGACTAGAAAAGTGACTCATTCAGCTTTCTTCTCCCTCAAAGAATCGCTAAGCCATCAGCCTTACATTCCAAATCTCTCCTCCATCTGCTACAACAATAAGGGATCTAAAGTTCTAGGATCACATAGTTCAGTAGTAGCCAAACAAGGATGAGAGCCAAATCATCAGTCTTTGTACCTCTGGAAACGGAGAAGCACAAATGCTCTGTCAGGACTTCTAAGATGTCCATCAGACTCCCTTTTATTCCTTCAGTATTAAGGGCCAGATGTCCCTCAAGGCTCCTGACAGATGTCACACCCACTTACAAACAGAGAAACTCATGTCTCCCAGCAAGGAGGGCAAGAAGGCCTCACAGGTCACAACGAGGCACCCCGTACATGACTTGTTTTGGACAAAGCCCAAGACAAACTCCCGGAAATGTGGCCAGGACAATACCCACTCCTGAATCCCAGCAATCTCCATGATCATGTGAGGATTCAGCTCTGGTACTGGTTGCCCAGGAATTCATTTCAACTGGTTCTGATTGGAGGTGAGGGCACTAGGACCAGACTGTACTGTCAGTGTGCCCCTTAACCTCCACTGCTGGCTTCATCCACCCAGCCTGACATGGGAGACCCTGGTCTCCTATCTCACTTCCTGGCAAGTCCCTGAAAAATAAATGCAATAAACTCTTACTACTCAAGGTGTGTTCCATGAACTAGCAGCATCAGCATCACCTGGGTGCTTGTTAAAAATGCAGAATCTCAGGCCCCAGCTCAGACCTACTGAAACAGAATCCACATTTTAACAAGATCCCCAGGAGCTGCGTGTGCATGTTTAAGAAGTGCTGTTATACACTACTGGATTCTCAAATCTGAATTATGGGAAATAGTAATAGCAATAACTGCCTCATATTTTTACATCATTGGTGCTTTCAAAGGCCCTCTATGCACATATTTGAATGTAGGCTTCACAAATAAGAGACAGTAATTCTCATTTTGGTACATGAGAAAATCGAGAGGTTAGGTGGAAACCTGAGGCCTCCCTACCACCAGCTGAAGAGAAAGCAGCACCAGCCTCGGCACAGTGTGAGAGCAATGATAGCTCAGTGTTTTAGGGAAACAGGGTGCTCTCTGGAGGCCCCCCAGAGGCTGTGGGGCTGCATGTACCTCAGCAAGGATGAAGGTTCAGTGGGCACCTGTTTGCCCAAATGCCAGGCTGTATAAGTATTTCTCCCTACCCCAGCCCACACCAGGCATCCCCAGTGCTCAGGGACTGCTCACTTTTTAGGAGGTTCAGGAAGGCCCACATGAAGCCCTGGGCGTAGTCCATCTCTGGGTCTGAGATCCCCTCTAGATGCAGCAGGTGGTGCTCAGAGGGGGTGCTGGGCACTTGAGCCAGCTCAGCCAGCTCATGGGTTCCCACGCCAGGGCCCAAGGCCAGCACAAATAGGGTGATCCCCTTGCACTTGGCCTCCAAGGACAAAGTCCTAAGCTTCTCCCGGTCCCAGCTGCTGGTCTCGCTGGCCACGATGGCGAAGAGAACCTGTGCCCTCCTGGGCAGGGGGGCTGCCAAGAGTACCTTCTCCAGTGTCCATTCAAGGGCATGACCCAGAGCTGGGGCTCCCTGCAGAGGGTGGCCCTTGACCTCATGGATGTGCCTCTGCATCTGTGCCCGGTGGCCATAGGAGGTCAGAAGAAAACCCTCAAGTACAGGTGGGCGTCCCATTCCTGGCCAGAAGCCTGGAGTTGTGTGCATCACCAGAGCCACACGCACCCCATAGAGGGATGCATTCGGCTGTGCAGCCACCTCCAGGTTGTTGAGCGTGGCATCCACTAGATTCAACGTGGCATGGTACACATCGATTCCAACACTGTGGGAACTATCCACCACAAATGCCACGTCCATGTCCATCACCAGGGGGTCAGGCATGCCCGACCTGCACTCCAGGGCTGGTTGACACTTGTCTGGGAAGGAAGGATGGGGAGAGGTCAGAGTTACCAGGCATCACTTTCTATGCAAACACATTTCCAGACTCTCAATAAGAATAGCCTCTGCTGAGCACTATTTGCATTGTATTAACAAAGCCAGCAGATGTGTGCTGTAAGTAAATGCCCATCTTTCAGAATTGAGCTGATTTCTCACTTAATGGTTTTTTTTAAGATTTATTTTTTTTTATTTCATTTCATTTTATTTATTTTTAGACAGACAGGAAGGGAGGGAGAAAGAGAGGAAGAAAAACATCAGTGTGTGGTTGCCTCTCTCATGCCCCCTGCTGGGGACCTGGCCAGCAACCTAGGCATATGCCCTGACTGGGAATCGAACTGGCGACCCTTTGGTTTGCAGGCCCGCAGTCAGTCCACTGAGCCAGACCAGCCAGGGCATCACACTTAATGTTTTTAATGTTCTTAATCTTTAGGTTCACAGACATCTGCCTGGTTCAGTCCACGTCCTACCTCTTATAGGGTATGTGACCTTGGGAAAATTACTGAGCCTTCCCACTGCCTCAGTTTCCTCATCTGTCAAACAGAGACAATGATGATAATAACAGTCCCTACCTTGTGAGGTTTAAATTTAAAAAATGAATATATGTAACTGCTCAGAACAATGCCCAGTTCAAGAAAAGCTCAAGCTCAGTAAATACCAGCTCAGTCTATGCTTCTAGAGTAGAGGGAACTGAGGCCCAGAGAGACAATGTGTCGAATGAAATGATGGATGTGAAAGCAGTTCATCAATTATAATATACTCTGCAAATGGCAATGACTGCATGTGACTTGGCCGAGTTCTCAGGACCAAATCTCTCAGGGCAGTGCTAGGTCTTTGTGTGGATCAAGAAGGGGGAACAATGAAATCCCCTTGTGATTTTACCAAGAGGACTCACTCTAGCCCTGTGTGATGTGGGGATGGGTGAGAGCCCTACACACATGGGCAGGCATGGGTTTCAGCACAAAGTTCTCTCGGGCACAGGCTAGTATGAAGTGTGGGATAGAGCAGTCGAGGCTGAAGACACAGAGACATTGAATGACTTGCCAATATCCCACAGGTGGTCAATGGTAAATCCAGGCCTAAACCAGGACTCTTGATTCTTGGTTCAGTGGTCTGCCCTTCACACTAAGGTGCCACTAAGGATGGAACATTAGCCCAGCCATCTACAGGAACCTGGCAGGACAGGTAAGTAAGCAGAGCAGGCCATAGGTAAGGCAATAGGGAGGGGAAGGAAATGTGGGTCACTAACAGACACTTGCCCCACAAAAGGGGAGTAGGCACAACTCAGCTCTGGCTGACTGTGGCCACATGGGAACCCAGCACCTGTGATTCTCCAGACTAGTCTGACTTCCTAAGAAAAACTGGTCATCCAGAATTAGTAGGAAATTCCCAGATTCTAAAACTCTCCACATACCAAGAAAATACACATCTGCAGAGCAGATCTGACCTGTAGCCACCAAATAATTCATCTATTCTGAAAACACTGGTATGATCAGAAATGAAGTCCAGACGTACCGTGGCAGAGAACGCAGCGGGCCACGTGCTCCACATCCTGCTGGCTCTTTGTCTCCCAGGTGAACAGGTGGAATCTGTTGGTTGCATCCATCTAATCCAAACACATACACAAAATTTGCCACTTATTGAATTAAATTTCAGGTCATGGAGTTTTCCAATTCAGATGAGAAAAACATTATATGATACTTTTTGAAAAGAATATTCAGTTATATGAACTTCTATGTATATGTAATTTGGCATTATCCATTGTAGTCATTTAAGTTCTCTGATTCTAATCTGGAGGTTGGATTGTCATTGCTGTGGGTACATGAGCTGTGGGTCCTCAGACTCCCAATGTGTGTAAAACTTGGCCAATGCCATGTCATGTTGGAATGAAGGTAAGGGAGTTCAGTGTTCGATCATTTGTAAATTCCATAAATCTTTAGTGATTGCCCACAGTATGCAGGGAGCAATGTGGTGGGAGTTATAAACACGAACGGTGCCTCCCTTTAGGGAGGTGGTCATATGAGTCATATATCATTAGATTGAAAAGAAGCAGAGACCTAAGGAAGGCCTTTCCAGAGTATTCCTGGTATTCAGAGTTGAAACATATCAAAACCAGAAGGCAGAAGTGAGGAGAAATCAAGGAAGGCTCTGTAGAGATGGTAAATCTGTTTATCTCCTTCACTTAACCTTTCCAATTAGTATTATTTAATAACCAATATCAAGGTTGAAAAGCAAAATATTAATAATAACGATAATAAATCCAACAAGGTCCGTGTACCAAGTGGTTAGATAATCTACAAACCCATTCCCTCTTCTTCCTAGGGCCACAAGGACACTACATTTCCCACCCTTCTCTGCAGTTAATTGGGTCCATCTGATTGGGGTCTCACCAATGGCATGAAGGTGGGAGTGATGTATGCCATTTCTAGTGCATACAGTATACTCCATTGATCCCTAGGCCCTCATCTGCTAGCCACATGTAGAGGATCCAGAAAAGGCTTTGAGGTCAAAGGGTATAATGAGGGCCACTGGCAGGAGGAGCCCAGGTCCTGAAATGGCTACACATAGTAAACCCACTCTTCCCCTCTACACACATACCAAGGTCCCACATGCATTTGTGATAGATGGCAGAAATAATACTTGATTGTATTAAGCCACTGAGACTTGGGCATGAATGATTTCATAGTTAACCTGCCCTGACTAGTATAGACTATTTGCACCTCATGATGAAATTAGGAACGCTTTCAGATTATGTCTATCAGGAATTGAGGCGTGGACAAAGAGGTGAATATCTAAGCCCAGTCATGTCCAATCCTTTTGTCCACTCTCTGTCAAGTCATATAGAACGGAGCTCCACTGAAGGTCAGTTCCTCCTCCTTCAACCTGAAGCCTGGACCAAGCAAGCTCTGGACCCCCCTCTGGCAGCAAGATGCCAGGCATACAAAGATGTCATGCTAGCCCTAGGAGATGTAGATGGGCAGGGATTACTTTGAAAAAGAACTTTCTGTAACATATACTCCATAAAGAGCTCTTTACTTTTTCTGTTTAGGACTGTAGCATATCCCAAATACTCTCTCAGAGTGAGCTTACTTAAAGGAAAAGCCCTTGTTGGGAAAGAAATATAAAGAGTTAGGCTTTTGTTTATGCTAATGTGACACCCAAGTATGAGAACTTTCCTAAGTCTCCTGAGAAGGTGAAATGCAACCTCTCTTGCCCTTCATATGGCAAAAGCAACCTAAATTATGCTTTTTCCTGACTTAGAAATTCAAATCAACCAAGACTGATTAAACAGCTACACATAAAAGTGTTAACAAGCCATGTGGAGATACAAAAATGACATAGCCACACCTTCAAAGAGTTTAAGTGGAAAGACAGACTATTTTCAAGAAAGTGACCTACGTTTTAAGAACACAGAAAAGGGGACACAAATTTAAAGGAAAAGGGATAGAGAGAATCTGATAAAGATAATAGCATCTGGCACTTTTGAAAGAATGAGTAGGACGTTTGCCTGGCAAAGAAGCAGGGAAAAGCAATACAGTGTGGAGGAACAGCATGAACAAAGGCCCAGAGGGAGCCTGGTTATCTTTAGAATTCTTCTCAACGCTTCAACTCCCCAGAGATTAGAGAACACCCACCTCCAATGGGTAGCTACACAGCACATCTGCAAGCCTGAAATTCCTTGCCAGAGGGAGGAGGCTGACATGAAAGATGAGTGCAGAATTGCCGACTTTCAACATTCATTCAGATCTATTCCACATGATTATCAGTTCTGTGTACTGACCAAACCAAATGGACCTAATTAATATCAAAGATTACAGGAAACAGCATAGCCACGCACTTGACAAATTAAAAGCTTTACTGGAAATCACATGAGGCAAGTTGGAAGGTTTCCGAAATCAGGGTCCCTGGCAGGGTTTCAGGAGATATTAGGAGGTTAGGCTAACCCTAGGAGCATCAATTTTTACCCCAAGAGTCATAAGGAAATGCTAGGACACATTATTTTCAAATGACAGGAAACAGGGTAAAGGGTGCTGTAAAATGCAGAATTTGTATGAATTTCTAAGGTTGTAGGAAAGACTTCAAATAAATTCAAGTATTTCCCCAAGTTTGTAGAAAGAAATGGCTCATGGAAAAAGTGAGGGATCCCAGTGTGAGAAGAGGAAAAAGGGCTCTACAATTCCTTCTGCAAACTCCCATCAGCCCCAGAGAGGGAAATCTCAAAAATAGAGTACCTTAAACACAAACCAAGTGATCTACTTGAGGTCTAAAGCTGTACTACACTTTGAATCAGCACCTATGGTCATTCTCTCAACCAATTTCATTCCTAAATGTCCAATTGTAGTCTTAGGGACAAGTTGTATACTAAAGACAAGAGTATATGGGGTGGGGGGATACAGTACAGGAATCTATATCAATAGACAGAAAGACATTTCCTGAAAGGATATAGACAATATTCACACCTCAGCCCTCACTATTAAAAATCTCTTCATGGGCCCTGAGCTAGAGGGACCCATAGGGTCTCGGCTCCTGCATTAAGCTGCCAGGGGCCACAGGACAATGTTCACTCCTGGAACTGAGCTGGAGGAGGCTCTTGGCTTAGACAGATGGGAGGAGAGGGATAAGAAGCAAGTGCTGTGGAGGAGGATTTGCCTTGGACAGAGGAAAAGCTAACTGGACCCTAAAGAGGGAGAGTTATAAACAATCTGGCATCCAGTTGAAGTAAGAGCTCAGGGAACAAGGAGGGAAAATAGGGAAGAGTCACATAATCTGTGACTGACCCCAGGAGATTGAGTCCAGTTTTGGCTCTGCCATTTGGCATGATCCCACCAAGACTGTCATGAAGCAGTGGACTCTTCCTGGATCCCCCAAATATTAAAAGTTGACATTGCATTGAGGGTGTTGGGTGGCAGAGTGGGACTAGGGAACCAGACATGTGAGAAAGCCAATACCAGGACTATGTGGCTGAGAACAAGTCATTTCACCTCTGACCTTCCCTTACCTCCTTTGGAAAGGCAGGTTATTGTACTAACTTGTAAGATAGTTGAGATCATACCAGCACTCCTCAAACTTTAACGTAATTCATGTAAACCACCAGGGATCTTGTTAAAAATGTAGAACCCGACTGATGAGATTGAAGGTGGAGATTGAGATGTGGCATTGCTTTAAAAAAAAAAAAAGATTTTATTTATTTATTTTTACAGGGAGGGGAAGGGAAGGAGAAAGAGGGAGAGAAATATCAATGTGTGGTTGCCTCTTGCACACCCCCTACTGGGGGATCTGGCCTGCAACTCAGGCATGTGCCCTGACTGGGATTCAAACTGACGACCCTTTGGTGTGCAGCCCACACTCAATCCACTGAGCTACACAAGCCAGGGCAAGATGCGGCATTTCCTACAAACCTGGGTGCTGATGATGTGGCTAGTCCCAGGACCACATTTTGAGTGGTGAGGAGTTAGGGTGACAAGGCATGACTGTTGGGGACTGCTCTGCCTGGTCTCAGGAATCTGTAACTGCCTATAACTATGGCTGAGTAAGAGGCCTCTGAATGAGGAGACACTAAAGAGACAAAACTTATTTACCTGGCATGAACGCTGCCTGTTCTGTGCCGGCCTTTTGAACTTGATCAGTTAGCCAATGACAGGTAAGATTTCCCATGGAGGGAATAGCCTAAGACAGGCATGATCACGAGAAGGCCACAGGGAAGAGACTCACAGGGCTGTGGAAATAACAGGGTGATCGACATCGACCCCTGCCACCTTGGCTTTGCCAATGTCTGAGTCCTTGAGAAATCCAAGTCTCCCAGCTGCCTTTGTCTCCTCTGCCCAACTCAGGCCTGTTGGAAGTAACAGGGGCGGTACAGTCCAGACCAGAAACAGTGGACCCCCAGGAAAATCAGGCCTGGGACATAGAATATGAAAGACCCTGTGAAATCTGCTTGCTGGAGGATGCTCTTTAATTAGAATATGAAGTCATGGGCAGGAAACAAAACTAAGCTTTAAGTCCTGTAGTCTTTTTAAATGATAACACCCCAAAATCTCTGGCTTAGGATCCCAGCAGGAAATCTGCCAGCACCTTTCAAAAGCTAACTATTTGTAATTTGCAAACTGTATTGGTATTCAAGAATAAAACCCTGCTTGTGCAAGGGGGCGGGTGCTTTTCCACTTGGGAGAGTGGCCACTCAGTCCCTACTTTCCCACTGAAAATTGCTTGTTTCTGTGTATGTTCATTTCTCGTGTTTCAACAAGCCATCTGCAGCGTTGCATGATTACTGCAAGCCGGGGATCACACGTCACATGACAAGCATGTAGCATGGTGGTTAGAACTTCATAGGTGTGTACCATATGGAAACTATACATTTTAATACAGTTACTGGGCAAAAGTACAATCTTAGAAGATGAACATATACACACAAAGTATCAGATGTCCCTACAGGCACTCTCTCTCATAGTTCCCACAACAAACCTGGGAGTGTATCCCTGTTTTACAAATTGAGTGAAATTGTTTTATGAACTGGGTGAATAAATTGAGATTCCAGTGCCAAATAACATATATAAATGACATAAGGGACAAAGTCAGAGTTTGAAGCCTTATTGCCTAATTCCATCTTCAGTTGCTGATTCTGGCTTTAGGAGAATAACAGTCTAACAGAAAACAGCTGCCCCAAGGTCTCAGCCCAGTGCTATCCATGGCCTCTGAAAGGGCCTATCTGGGCAACCCAATATTTTCTTTAAAAAGACAAAACAAGCAAGCAAATGACAACAAAACAACCAATGTCCTCCTGCAACTTTTCTGAATTCTGCAATTATATCAAAACTTTTAAAAATTTTCTTTGGCCTTCTTCTTACTTCATATTGAGTGAGCAAAAGCAGGTTTATAGTTGTCATACAAATAAATAATATAATAATTAATGCATAATAATACAAGAATGAATGTTTCATGTTCTCGCAACTGTAAACTTACCTTTGCCCACCCCTGTATTTTCATCTTCTAAAGCTGATTTTACTTTTTCTCTTCATGATAGTCAGAAATCCAAATCCATTCTTTGGGTTTCTTTTTAAGGAGCAATACACATAAATAAAAATAGGGCCAGTTCATAGATTTATCTCATAGCATTATTGAAAAGATATTACAAATTAATTCATGGGAAGAATTTTGAACTTCTAAACTCTCTTCCTGTTTTTGACTTCTGAATTAAAATCCCATTGCTAACAGGAATTCCAAACCCTAAGCAAGTTGTTCAACTTCTCTGTCTCAGTTTCACCACCAGAAAAATGAATGCATATTAAGAGTTATCTCATTGGGTTGTTGTAAAGATTGTGAATCAGTAAGTGGGAAGATCTTAGAATAGAGCCTGGCTCAATAAACATGAGCTATTTTCTTAGGTACTGTTTCAAGGGAACACATACTAGACTTTTTATAAAGAAATATTAAATCTGAAATCTGGCACACAAATTGCATTTTTCCTGTAATTCTGTGGTTTTTAACTTTTAAAATATTGGGTAAATGAAGTCATGTTTTGAGACACAAGGCAATTGGACAGTTCTTGACAATGGGATTAGGCACAAGTAGTCCAAATGCTATAATACTATTTTATTTAGGGCTGAGAGGACTCAATGGATGACTTTAAAGTCTTTTCAATATGCCCATAGCCTCCAAGCATGTTTAAATGGACGGAGAAGTCAGGGTATTTGTTTATATAATTGTTTCAAATTGAATAACCATCATTTTGCCAGAAGCATCTGGATGTTGTTCTAAAAAATAAAATAACATAGAGGTAAAGGACAAAAATCTCCACAGACAGTCAAAGAAAGCCCTCAGGGAGATAATTCAAAAGAAAAATCACAGGATACTCACACTCTTCTAACTGGATTCCCCTAAAGATAGAAGCACAGAGTAGGGGAGGTTAAAGGCTGCAATATGCCCAATTGTGAAGAAATGAAGATTTTTCTGAAAGGCCCTGAAAGGGGTTGTCATTTTTACAGTTTTCCCCCTTACTAATGTCACCAGAAATTAGGTCATTTATTACATTTGAGCTGGAAAGCACCATTTAACATCCTTTCTAAATTGTTCAATTTAAGAAACAGGGTCATCTCCCAGCATTCTGGGGCAAGAATATATCTGAAAAATGGACAGGAAAGCAGATAGAAATGACAGAACGGAGGTTTAGCTAGAGATAAGCTAGCAAGTTTTTGTTTTGTTTTGTTTTTTTCGCATACCACTACGTGCTTTTACTAGGAACCTAAAGCAACAAAGAGGGCAAGAACATCTTGGCAAAGGATCACCTCCACATCAGATTCAAGCACGGTCTGGCCAGGACACCCTCTCAGACAGCAGCACAGATGAGCAATGGGGGAATGGAACTTTACCCTGGGTATCACCCTCCAATTGTTAAATAATTACACCTGGCAAGAAGCCTAGATAATGTCTAGTTGTGACCCTCTCCATTTTAGAGCTGAGAAAAATGAGACTCAGGAAGATAAAGAGGCTTTTCAAAAGGCAACTCATTATTGATGGAAGAGCCAAAGACAAAAGCTACATCTCTAATTTAAACCATTGTTTTTTTACACTCTGCCTTCATTAATCCATTCGGGAGGTTATTGAGAGCTGCCCACACCTACTAACCCATCCTTATCCAGACATCCTGCTAACCAAGATGGATGTAACCTGAACGAGGAATTCACCCTCTGCATTTTAATCTTGTTTCTCAAAGCCCAAAATATTTTGTCCATCCTTCCCAACAGTTTGCAAGCTCTCACAATTTTGTCTATTGATTCTTAAAGCACATTCACAGCTGTCAACAAAATCTCTCACCTAGCACTTCTGTTGCACCATCGACGTCCAAAGAAAATTAAGTGGCCTAGCCCAGCTAAAATCATAAGATATTAGGGTGAACAATATGACAATTCCACTTTTGCTGGTCAAAAAGGAGTTGAATATTGGCAATGTCACATGGTTCAACCTGACACTCATAAGCATCCTGCAATATTTTACACAGAGAATAGCAATCTAGATCCAAGATGGTGGGGGCCGGGTGGGCAATGAGTAGGTAGATGATACACTCATGTCCTCCCATGACCAAATTGGAATTACATCTCAAATATAGAGCAATCAACCTGAATAACCAACTGAGGGTTAGCTGAAGAGAAGTCTTATAACCAAGAATTTATAGAAGAAGCCACATTGAGACTGGTAGGAAGGACAGAGATGCAAAAGTGGCTGACCATTCCCATGGTCTGTGGCTAGATTCCAGAGAGATATATTAGCTGCAAAGGTTCCCCCTGAGAAGTGTGGGGTCTTAACCCCAAGCAGAGCTACCCATCCCAGAGCACCGGAGGTGCCTACACTAACATCTGGCTAAGGAAATCAGCAGGGACTCTGCCTGCCAGGGAGATACAGGAGTCAGCTAGAAAAATAGGCACCCTGTTAAAGCCAGCACATAAAATCTTGTCTACAGCTACTCACCCTGGGCTCTGGAGGGAGGGAGGGCAGGGCAGACTAGAGTCATGTAAGGAGAGACTAGGGTTTGTGGTTCTGGTGAGAGCACTAACAGGACAGTGGCCAAGATGCCTGTGTTGAGTTGCTTTCTCACACCATAAACACCATCTTTATTGGGTGGAACACTTCCCTCCATATGGCATCTGCCTGGGGAATGCAGTAGCCCCACCCTGGGGAGGTTGCACCCTGCTGAGGAGTCAGCTGCCTGGGACAGGGTGTAAGAGATCTGGGCAAACCCAGGGGGTGTCAGTGACTGAGTTGTGTAGCTTTGAGGTGGGTATGATTTCCCCCACTTTCCTACAAACCTGAATGGTGCCCTTTTCCTCAGGGGAAATCAGCTAGCCCCACCCTCCCAACTCCCAGTGGCTCTGCCCTGCTGTGGTCTGGGAAGAATCCCAGACAGACTCAGTTCTATGGCACTGGAGAAGAGGCCACTTCCCCTACCATCCCCCAAGCCTGACCAGCACCTCCTCATCACAGGAGATCCCCTAACCCCATCCTCCTGACTCTCTGTGGCTCCACCTCACTGAGATCAGGCTGCTGTCTGAATCTGGGACAGACTGAGTTTTGTGGCTCTAAAACAGGGCCATTTTTCCCTCACATGCCCAACTTGTGCAGAGCTCTCCCTTCATAGGTCCAAATCCTGGTCTGTTTGGGCCTGATAAACTCTGCCTCACTCTGATGACTCCCTGAGACCTGGCCTCACCACAAAGTTGTGCAAGCACCCAGCAGGTGGCAGCTAGACTTAGTATACCATGGGACATTTGCTGAGTGGCCTCAGACCCAGCACTGGCACCAAGTTTGAACCTCTATCAATCTGGTGAGCAGCACTCACCCTCACCTGGTGTCTCACTGAGAACCTACCTCATATATCTCAAGTACTATCAGAGGCTCTTTCAGTGACTGAGCTTAGCAAGTAGAAGCAGGTAGAAGTGAACTTTGGGATGCCTTGGGACTTTTGCTGACCTGCCCCTGGGCCCAGTAGTGGTAAAAGCTGGCCTTGGTATACAGCTTGGTCTTTCCCATGCATGCCCAAACCCAGCAGAGGAAGCCATAAGCTGTGGATAGCTTTATAACTCCAAATTGCCAGGGGCCAGTCATAGGTAGCATCTAATTGGTCTGTACCAGAGTTTCTCCCAAAAGGCCCTAGAACCAACACACCCAGTGGCCAACTTCAGACAACATCAGGGCAGGATCCAATTAGCCTCACAAGCAGCATATCCAAAGGGAAATCTTGGCAGGCACCAGACTCTGCAGAGGCAAATCTTGCTTCATGTAGCCAGCACCAGCACAGAAACTGGTAGTCCAGGTTGATCCTCACAGTCAGCCAGTCTGAGAGTCAATCCCACGCACAAATAGACCAATAGCAATCAAGACTCAATTAAAACAAGAGGGTTCATATAACTCACACAAGGAAAATTCCTGGAGCAGCAGGCTCAGGTGATGAAGGAGATTGTGCCACTGGGTCTCACAGGACACCTACTGCATAAACCCACCCTACCAAGACTGGGACTCATAGCAGATCTACCTAATACATAGAAACAAACACAGAGGGGCTGCCAAAATGAGGAGGCAAAGAAATATGCCTCAAATGAAAAACCAGGAGAAATCTCCAGAAAAAGAGCCAATAAAATGGAGGCAAACAACTTATTAGATATAAAGTTCAGAAAAATGGTTATAAGGATGCTCAAGTAAAAAAGAGTTACCTATATAATACAACAGGGATGAGTGGGGAAAAAGCCAGTAACAAAAGAGTAATACTACAGGATTCATCTGTGTGAAAGTCCAGAACAGGTCAGACTAGCTGACTGTGACAGAAGCCAGAAGAGCAGTGGCTCTGGGAGTGTATGGGACGGGACGGAACGTAAGAAAAACTTACAGGATGCGGAAAATGTTCAGTACTTTGAAACATGTTTTGGGGTTTTAATCATATATAAAAAGCCAACCAGCTCTACATTTAAAGTTGGGACACATCACCTGCTTTCTTCTATGGATATATATTTTCACCCCAAGTGAAATAAGAAAATTACCTCTATGAACCCCCATGATACAATTTAGAATAATGATTAAGCATAGACTCTGAAGGCAGATAATATCAGGCTGCCACTTGACTTTCGATGATAGACTTAACTGCTC
Organism: Tonatia bakeri; assembly: GCA_004024845.1. Lineage (NCBI taxonomy): Eukaryota > Metazoa > Chordata > Mammalia > Chiroptera > Phyllostomidae > Tonatia > Tonatia bakeri. The sequence goes on from PVIA01010045.1 coordinate 19,987, forward strand.
TAAGCCTGTTTTCTTATTTCTGAAATGGAAATATATAATAAACCTACCTTACAGAGTTTTGGGGGTAAGTAAATAAGGTAATGTTGATGAGGTACATAGCACAGAATAAGTGATCAAGAAGGCCAGTCAGCACTAGTAGTAGAGTCCATAAGGAGACATCCCCCTTCTCATGCACACACATTAATTCCTAGGAAATTCTTTCCCTGAACAGCTCTCATACCTCATGTGGTCCTCAATGGAGGGGTAAGGACCATGCACTAACCGCCCCAGTTCCCCTATCCCCTAGGAGCTCCCCCACATACCACCAGGGCATCTGGGAGGTTGTGCTCCTTTGTGAAGGTGATGACTGCAGGGATGATGTCCAGCGCACTGAGCTCCAGGGTGGCAGTGTTGATGGAACCGGCATCGTGGGCCCAGCCCGCCTGGAAGAACACAGCCACTTTCCTCATGAGAAGGCCCGAGCGCACACGTTTGAATATGTGTCTGGCCACAAACCTCATGGCGTCCCCAAGGTTCCTGCTGCCAGATGACCTCTTCAGGGGAATTTTCCGGACTGCCTGAAGGAGTGTGGGCTTCCTTTTGTAGTCCGAGAAGCGAATCAGGTAATCTATTTTGTTGTTGTATGTAATGATGGCCACTCGGGCACCCTTTGGGCAGTTACTCTCACTTATTTCCATCTTCATCAACAAAGACAACAAAATGTCTCTCATTCTCTCAAACTCCAACTCAGAGATGTCACTGGACATGTCCAAGGCAAAGACCACTTCAGTGGGGAACACTGGGCATTTGGAAACACCTGGGAACATGGGTATACAGCTTTAAGATTTTCTGCAATGCCTCTAACAAGTGAAGATTTGAGTAAGAAGAAATATTATTTACCTGTTGAACAAACTGGAAGGAAAATTATTTTGGAGAGAAAAGAAGACATTTGTTAGTTTACATAAGCAGTGGTGTGTTTTCCATGCGAGTGCTTCAGGAGGAAAAACCATCTTGTCTGAAAAATTTAATCAGTGGCTTTCTCCAACTTCTGCCTGCCTATGGCAGACACCTCTAATTGCTCCCCTCTATTCATGCTCCTTTTTTTCTACAGTAAGAGAGCTCCAGTCTCTGGCTGGGCACATGGCTTCCTGGAATAGACTGCCTTGCCCAGTGGAGTAGCCCTATTAGTAGTTTCTAGATAATAGAATAAGAAAAATGGCAGGTACAACTTCAAAGAAGTATACTTTTCCTTTCCTTGCTTCTGCTTGCCAATCGAAGCATCATGTATATCTCGGACTATGAAATAATTTGGGAAACAGAGCATCCTCTTTCCAATGGCAGAGCAAGAAAATATAAAGAGCATCTCTGAACTCCTCGGAGCACCATTTTAACTTTAGACTGGCTTCTTTCAGGCTTTCATTTGAGAAACACATTTGTATCACTGTTATTGAGCACTGAGGTCACATATACTGAACTTAAATCAAATTAATATTGAGCTATTCTGGAGCTATATATATATATATATATAATAAACTATGGATATATTATATGTAAGTGTGTGTGCAAGTAATATATTTTTATGGAAAATATTAGAAAACAAAAAATTTAAATTACCCTTAATGCATCTTAATTCCATAACTTGGAGTGTAAGATATGTTCTGTTCAGAAACGTTTTTTCACTTAGTATATAATGGACACCTATTTGCTTAGAGCAATATCATCCATTCTACTACACAGACATTTCATGACTTCCACCACCAGCATCCCATTATGATGAGCGTATTTGTACATGTCTCTGTGCATATTTGTCCAGTGGTGACCCTACCTCAATCTCTGTCATTATGGCTTTTGATACGCTTCTCTAATTGTACTTCAGACAGGTTGTACCAATTAGCAATCCTCCCAGCAATGAGTATTTTTACACATTTCCCCAATTTGGAGTGTGGTATTTCTTTTTGTCATTTAAAAAAATGTATTTCCAATTCGAGAAACAGAAAGAATATCTCTTTTGGATTTGCATTCTTTGACTTCTTGTGAGGTCAAAGATTTTCACAGGTTTGTTGTGCACTTGCAGGTTTTCTTCTCTGAATCCTCCATTCATGTCTTTCACCCATTTTCAGTTTAAAAGAGGTTTTTACATTTATGTTTAGCAAATATAAAATATTTGTATTTATATGAATCATTTGGTGAAGATGATTGAGTAGCAGCAATTTTATATATTTTGACAAGATAGAGTAAGAAAGTTTGAACCTTTGCTTGGAGCCATTGCTTTTATTGCATGTATTTTTTTCATTTTTCTGTTTGCTTTTTAGTGGAAAGGGATTTTCACTTTTTATAAGGCGAACACTGACACACTTTGCTTTTGTGGTCAAGATGATGGTATTATTCTTTACGATTTCTAAGAAGTAGGATTCCATATACTCCCTGAGCAACAACTAGATGGGAATGAACAGAATATGGAAGAGTTAGACAGAGTGAGGGGGCGGGATGATTGCGAAGAAAACCATGGTCCTAAATAAAGAAATTTGCCAAATCAGTGTTCTCTCCCTGTTGCCAGTAAGTGGAGAAATGTGTTTATTATAGGATGCAAATATCCTGGAATACACTGAAGACAGTAAATAAATTAAAATCTGAGAACATAATAATTTAAAATTTGATGACTCAAAATTCCATTTTTAAAACCTAAATGGAAATAAAATAGGGTGTGTTTCTTATGGAAAGCTCACTGTTGATCCCTCCTGTTTAAATGGATGAGATAAAAAAAAAAACGAAGCTTCTTTTTGCCTATTTTGTGGTAAGAACAAGATGCAGACATGTAGGAGTGCAATTACCATTGCATTTCATGGGGTACCATATTGCACAGTGGAGTTTTCCTCCACCATTTAGATGCTGAGGCCATTTCATTTCTAAGACCACTTTGAGGAAGGTTACTTACCCAAGGGGAGACTGAACTAAATATATTCATTTACAGGATCCTTTTATAATGGACAATGACCCCTCCCAAACATCAGTCAAATCCATGGTGACTTATGTCCCCAATCCATGATGCATCCCCTTTTCACACCATTGGTGCCTTCTGAGCCCTTTTCAAACAACTTACGGCAGTTTTTTCGTGTGAATTTGATGATTTCACAAGGCTGTTAGGAAGATGGAAAAAGATAGAAAAAAGAGAAAAATATTTAATTTGAAATATATTCCTCCTCACTCCAGTGACTTAGAAATGCCATATGGATATTATCAGTGCCTATTGGAAACTTTTGAAGCTATAACAGAAAACATGAAAACTGTTATAGTAAATAAAACTATCCAGCAATTATATTTATGGATCCAGTGGCTATTTTAAAACATTTAAAATATTTTATATACAATATAGTGCCCATATTGTTAGAGCTATATAAGTGAGGGGAATTCTTTTATCTTTTTTATCTGCCTCACAAAGCAAAGGAATCAAATATGATTTTGAAGAAGCTTAAATCCAGGAATCTTGGCACAGAAGGCAGAGAGGTGCCTTCACTTTTTGGATCTCTACATCAGGAATTCCTAGTGCACTTCTTTAGAATGGCTGCCAAGACAGTACTCCTAACACCTCCCCTAGAATCCTGCTTTGTTCCTTTCTCTGTTCTGTTTTTCCCTCCACCCACCACTTCTTGCTCCTCAGTTGTCCCTACTGCCTTCCCCCAACCCACAATAGTATTTTTGTACTTAGAAGATGAAAAACCATTATAACTTTTGAGATTGTCTTCAGGTGTTCCATGAGACACAAAGGCCTGGACTGTGTCCTGTGTGTTGGCTTATAAATACTTTATAAGCATATTTTTGAACTTCACGAAAAAGGCATATTGCATAGGGGAGTAGTCTTAATCTTTCCTTTCGTGCTAACTAGTCTTGCTCAGAAACATCCAGATGCCCTCCACGACCTAAAATATTCTACTCTTTTTATTTGTTTTGGTTATAACCTTTCAAATTAAAGTCTATTCTATAAACTTAAAGTACCAACAACATTTGTAAGAGGCAAAACTAAAGAATCTTTATAGATTTCTGTTTTGTCCAAGTAGAAAGCTCTGTGTTCTGAAAAGAATAAAGTTTAGAATTCAAACCTTCACCTACCTTCATATCTGCCAAGCCTTTGGGGCCCTTGATGCCCTGCAAAGAACAGAAACAGGTTTAAAATGCAAAATTCTGAAGTCCAATACATTATTATCCTGAGCTGGCATGAAGTTCGGATAAAGTTCACCGCAGTTCATGGACTACTTCCGAACCCTGGAGTTCTGTCTGACCCCTTAAGGAAGGAGGTCAGAGTGCCCAGGAGGTGTGTGCCAGACCTTGGAGTCCAGGATGCCTAGGTAGATGGTACGTAACTTTTAGAAGACCAAGTTATTTTGAGACAAAGCCATAGATTAGGATAAAATTCAGGAAAAGTCCATTTAAGAATCTCAGGGCCATTTGTAGGCAGTTCTGAAAGAGAGCCCAGTCCTCCACATTCCTTTCTCCTCTGTCTACCTACCACTACCCTGTTTCTGCCCTAGACCTGAAGAAATCTTCCCTGGATCCTTCAGAATAGAGATGCCTTATTTAGACTCCACAAGGCAGTAATTTGTGACCTTCGGCAGGTCACTATGATCTTCTCAGTCTTCTCAACCTGCAAAATGAGCATGGGTGGTCCTTTGAGGATGTTTGATTCTCTGACTTTGTTGTACTTCTCCGGTAAGCCCAACACTGCAGTGAAACCACCAGGTTCAACCCCCAGCTGACCCACTGTGCCATCCCTCATGAAATGACAGCTACCCTCCTAGCACGAGCCATGGGACAAAGTGACAATAACCCCAAGTGTTTCTTTCACACCAAATAACCTTCCAGAGAATTTAAAAAATGTATGTGGGCTTGCAACACTGTCAATTCAGTTACGATGACATAAATGTCCTATTTTGTCAGGATTTCTTTCTAGTTTTGGCATAAATGATGTCACTTACCTTGTTTACATTGATAAACTCAATCTCCAGGGCGTATCATGTATTATTTTATGTATTTAGACAGATTTATACATCTCCATCCACTCTGAAGCTTCAAGTAAAACATGTATGTTGAAGAAATATACTCTGTGAGGACGTGAAGCGAATGTGAAGCAAATTTGAACTATTCCACATACAGATCCTCTTGTGTGTCCCGAATGTTCATCTCTTCTTAGAGACGCCTTTTATCAGATGTTTATGCATTTTTACACAAAGGTTGAAAATAAGAAAAAGGAGAAGAGTCCATATTACCTGTGGTCCTGGTGGGCCTTGCTCACCTGGAGTTCCAACAAATCCTGGAAGGCCAGCATTACCCTAAAAATCACCATACCAAAGGAATAAGCTTCCCCCCTTGAATACAACTCAATTAAAGCCATCACTCTGACATACCAAGTTGTCATTATATCTAAGGTAGTGAGTCTTTCATAGAGTGGTTAGTTTGTGAACTGTGATCAGTGGAATGACACACAGACACTAGAAAGAGAAGGGTTCTCTCTATGGGAACCATCAAAATCCTCCCCCCACCATATACCTAATTCCAGCCAACATATACACACGCACGCAAACACACACTTCCAAATAGCCTGAAAGGATGTTATATTCAGTTGACCCTCCGGGTCACATGATTAAATGAATGCATAAAGTGCACATTGAGCACCTGGCATCTAGAGAAAAGTAAAGCTCCTCCGCCCTCTTCTGGTCTTCAGCACGTGAAAAAAGGCATATGCTAATCATGGATTCACTGCTCACCATCATCTGCATGTAACTGATGTTTTATCTTTTCTTTAAATTGGAAACCAGAGAGATAAATTTAGCTGAGCAGGACAATATCAGCCAGCAGGAAGCCAAGTGAGGCACAGATCAAAATTTGCTTTATGTCCTTGCCAGTGTATGGAAATTCCAGTGATCGAGGTCCTAGAAAACACACACTCACTTTCCGTTCCTCTTCTTTCACTGAACTCTGGTTCATGTCGTTTTCCCAGAAGGCCTTGCTCCCTACCAGCTAAACTCTACCAAGGTTTTAGACATACATGGGGTTACTCTTTCCAAAAAGAGCTTCTGGCGATTGTGGCCCTTCAAGATGGAATCTTTAGAACCTGACAAAATCGATTTTTAATGGTAGACTCCATAAAGCACAGAAAATGGGACTCAAAGTCTACCAAGATGACAGCCACATTCTTGAGTGTGTAGTAAAAGCTAAGAGAAAGGTAAGACTCAGGAAAAGCTCAGAGAAACAGCAATATTTGCTCTGCAGCTAAAACAATACCCTTCCAAATGACATCTAGGCTTACCAAAGACAGCAGTCTCTCCAAACTTATTTTTTTAAAGGTTGATATTGCTCAGCTGAAACTCTAACTTGGATTTTCTGTTGTCATGGTTTGGGGAGCTGTGTTTGCATTCAGAAGAAGAATGAGAATGGAATTAGTGGGAAATGAGGTAGCCTTAGGGGGATGTGGAATGTGCCTCCCTGAGGAGGACATGGGCTTCCTGTTAAGAAGCCCACCAACCCCAAGGAAATAGGCTCCCATGAGTAGAGTGTCATGATGTAAAGCCTTCATAGGTCTTGGGAAATCCCTTTCATTCTTACCCTCTTCCCTCTGATTCCCTTTGCCCCTTTCTCTCCTTGGTGGCCTGGGTCACCAGCTTCTCCCTTAAGAGAATCAAAAGCAAAATCTTGAATGTAAAGAAAAATAAGTACAAACAAATGACACAGGCTGCATACCAGTTGCCAGGCCCAGAAAGATATCTTCTTACTTTTGTGCCAGGATAGCCAGGAAATCCAGGTTCACCCTAGTGTCAGAAATGAGAGGAGAGCTTGTTTAACACCATGTGATTAAGTCTTTTCTTTTTTTGGCATTCTCAGAAAAAAGAAGAAACAGTAACTTGAGAAAAGAAGATTAAAAACAGGTGCCAGAGAAAACAACTGTATCAAACGTTATCTTGAGCTACTCCCAAGTGTCCATTTTTCATTTCTATAATTCATTGTGAAACGACTTGCAAATGATCTTTACAAATTCCTACCCCTCCTTGATATATTGTGTAATGAAACTGCCTTCTTAAGCATTTTTACCTATCGGTTTAAATAACCAGATGTCTGATCCGATGGAAGCCAACGGAAGAGACACCAAATTGACTGTTGGGAAGCAGGTCCTCAGGTCAGATTAAAGGCATGCTACAAAGCAATGATTCACTCAACAAATATTTATTTAGCACTTACTATGTGTTGGGTGCTTTTCTAAGCACTGGGAATTAAGCAGTGGACAGAACAAAGACTGCTGCTATCACAGGACTTACCCGCTAGTGAGGGAGAGATGTATAATATGTCAGGAAGGGATAAATGCTATTCCAGAGAGGGGATTAAGGTATAAAGAATGACACGGATGCCTGGCTGGCGTAGCTCAGTGGATTGAGTGCGGGCTGCGAACCAGGCATCGCAGGTTCGATTCCCAGTCAGGGCACATGCCTAGGTTGCAGGCCATGTCCCCCAGCAACCGCACATTGATGTTTCTCTCTCTCTCTCTCCCTCTCCCTTCCCTCTCTAAAAATAAATAAATAAAATCTTTAAAAAAAAAAAGAATGACACGGATGGATATGGGTATACATTTTACAGAAGGTGGCCAGGAAAAGCCTTTTGGTAAAGGTTGCATTTAGGCAAAGTCCAGCATGAATTGAGAAAGCAAGGCAAGCAGATATCTGGGAGGAGAACATTCCAAGCACAGAGAGAACATGTTAAAAAACAAAACAAAAAACCACTGCATCATCCCCCCAGCCCCAGCTGACAACCAAAATACCTTCAGGCATTGCCAAATGTCTCCTAGAGGGTAAAATCACCCCTGAGTAAGAACCATGTGTATGGACCTACTTCTTCCAAGAGTTGCCAGAGAGAAATGGGGCAACAAAAGTGTGTAGTTAAGTCAGGGTTTTGTCGTTAGTTTGGGTTTTTTTTTTTTTTAGATGAGAGATAGTCCTACCTCTTTTTACACTGGGAATGATCTACAGAGAGGGAACAGCATGAAACAGATGACTCAGAGAAGAGGAGAGTGAAAAGACTAGGAAAATGTAGTCTGCTGGCCAAGCAGCAATAATGGCCATTTAAAGTGAGAACATCATGACTTGCTAGGAAAAATTCATGCAAATGTGGAATGAATCTGTGTGTTCCAGAGCGCTAAGGATATCACAATAAGCATAGACTGCCCTTGTGTTTAGTGGTGGGGGCGGGGGTGCAGGGGGGTTGGGTAATATGGTTCAAAACATGCACATCGGAATTCTACCCAGAATTTCCTGCCATGCAAACTCTCCCCTAGAGGAGAAAGACTTAATTTGCCAGATGAGACTCCCATGAACTAGTTTCCACACTCAGCTCTGTCTCTAACTAGCTCTGTGACCACAGGCAAGTTACAGCATGTGTCTGAGTCTCCACTTTCTTATCTGTAAATCAACAAGGCTAAGCTAGATGATCACCGTGGGCCCATACTGTTCACCATTCCACAGATATCTACTAAGGGATCACTATGTTTTGGGCATTTTCCTGCTCAATAAAATGGCAGTAGTGTTGTCTAGAGCCACGAAGGGAAACAAGAGAACTGCAGAGAAGCCAGCCCAGAGTTAAGTAGCTGAGCATCACCAAACATCCCAGTAATTTCTTCTTTTGTGAAACAAAAACTGTAACTTGCAAGCTAAAGCACCAAGAGTAACTGCAGCTACTGACATTTGATTAGCTCAACAAGGTTCATATCCTCTGTCAGTAACCCATTAACTGCATGCTAAAATACTAGCTTCCTATGGGAGTAGAAATACTTAAATATACTTATTCAGAACCTACTCTGTGCCAGGTTGTGTTCCAGCAATACCAAATGAGTAAGATGCAATCCTGCTATCAAGTTCACAAACTGGAGGTAGACAAATACACAGGAATAAATTAAATATAACATCAATGGAAAGGGACTACTGTAGAAATATGAACAATGTGCTTTGGGAACACAGAATACAGGACAAAACAAATTCTTCCTTCCACAAGGAGAAGTTGATATCTGAATTAGTAGAAAATGAGTAAAGATTTCTGAAAGAGGGAGATGGGGAAGGACATCCCAAATAGAGGCAAGAGGATTTGCAAAGGCAGGAAGTTGGGAAAGAGCCTGGATGCCCAGGGCTGGGGTAGGAATAGCTGGGTAGGAAGAAGGTGATGTTAAGGAGTTTGATTTTTAAATAATGGAGTGACAAAATCAGCTTTTATTTTTTAAGGAGAGAACTCTGACAGCTACAACATGTCATAAACAGCATGTAGAAACCATTCCTGGCATGCCACTTTAGCAGCAACTCTTATTCTAGTAAAATAAAATAAAAGCTATAGTGTTGAGTTCAGAATACTCTGTAAGGTAAATCTCACCTTTCTTCCTTTTCTTCCTGGACGTCCATATCCATCAGGACCAAAAAAGCCCTAAAAAAATGACACAGGATGAATTGTAGAGTCACCCAGATCATCACTTGGTTGATAATATTATCTGATCCCTTGGAAAAATCAACAGTGGAAGGAGGTGGGAAGGCAGAAGGGGGATTGATGGAGGTTTATCCCAGCTTCATAGGATAAATATTAGACTACTTTCAAAGGATAAGGAGAGAATAGGGTTTAATGTTTTTAAAGACCATGATACAAATAAGTTTTTGGTATTCTCCTTAATTTTTAGCCTCCCTTTCAGCAAGATTCTGTACCTCAGCAAGATACCATGGGTATAGGAAGCCCACTCACTGTACAAAGTTTTCCTTGGGCAAACTTGCTTTCCTTGTAGGATAAAGGAACAATGGAAGAAATTCCAGAATTGGTAAATCTCTAGACAGACTTTGGGGGGAAAGAATGGGATAGAGGCAATGTAGTTTAATAAATAAGTTTATAGGCTATAAATCCAGACAGAGCTGAATTTTTATTCCACTTTAACATTGGTCATATGAGTGACCTTAGGCAAGTTACTCAACTTCTCTAAGTTTCAGTTTCCTCATCTGTTAAATGGGGACAATAATATCATTTATCTAGTATGGTTGGGAGAGTAAATGAGATTGTGCATGGGAAGTCCTTAGCACAATGCCAGGCACAGAGAAAGCACTTGGTAAGGTGTCATTATTCTGCTGCTGACAGTGGCAGTAATGTTGATGATGTTGTCAAGAGAGTGGCTGTGATGCTCATGATGGTGGTGGTGATATTGGTCATGGTAATGGTGCTGGTGATGGTGGTGGAAATGGAGGTGGTGCTGATGATAATAATTATGAAAATGTTGATGATACTACAGGGATCTCAGCATGTGTACATACAGACAATGAGCTTCCTGATAAAGAGTGAATTCAGAAACTTTTAGGTACTTTGTGCTGAAGGGAGAAAGACTACACCTAAATCCATTACATCATCTGAGAAGAAAATTTAACATTTTAAGCCACGAAGATCATTTTTATGGCTAAGCAATAAAGTTTAAATATTAGAAAATAAGACAAAGATTGCCAGAATGAGTTATTTGGGGGAAAGGATGCACATGAACTCATTCGCTGTCACTCCAGCTGCTCTCCACTGAAGGGCTTGCGGAGCTCTCAGCATCTGGAGCCCCAGAGACTCACACTGTGTAGTTTGGAGATGCCCCACACCCTCCACCACTCCTGTAGCAACACGTTCAAGAAAGTCATTGCTCCCCAGCTCTGTCTTTCCCAAAAAGAAATCAATAGGAACAAGCTTTGCCATATTTTAAACCAGGGTATTTTAATAAAGTCAAGCAGCGTTAACTTCATCATCTGAATTGAGTGTAGATGCAAAATATTATTTGCCCTACGTTTCATTCGACAGTAATCTTGTTCTGTTTTTCCCTTGCTGCATTTACATTTAGGCTTCTTAGGACTGCTTTTATTTTCTCTCTTGGTGAACAACTGCAATTTCAGTGCTGAGTGTAAAACAGATGCAGGTCCTTCCTACTGCTGGTGAGAGAAATCTCAGAAATACGAGTGGAAGGAAAGACATTACTCTATATCATAAAGCTCATTCCAATAAGGTGTTGAATTGGAAATAGTCATAGGAAACAGACATGCTCTTGCTTTCAAAGCAATGACCAAGGTAAAAATGCATAGCCCTGTCTTTGGAAGTGTTATCTGTTGAAGTAAACCTCTTATGATCCTTGGTCTTCAAAGATTATTTCTTTGCTCTGGATAATCAAATCCATACCCTTAAGAATTTGCAACTGGCCCCTGGCTGGTGTGGCTCAGTAGATTGAGCACTGGCCTGCAAACCAAAGGGTCACCTGTTTGATTCCCAGTCTGGGCACATGCCTGGGATTTGGGCCAGATTCCCAGTAGGGGGCACATGAGAGGCAACCACACATTGATGTTTCTTTCCCTCTCTTTCTCCCTCCCTTCCCTTCTCTCTAAAAATACATAAATAAAATCTTTTAAAAATTTGTGGACCTGTTTGGTCATCCTACTTGTTTTCCTAAAAAAAAAAAAAAAGTTTCATTGAGCATCTCTGTATTCCTAAAAGACTCACATGCTTGTAAAACATCTTCATCAAACAGAGGAGGCTAACTGGCACTTCCCTCTTCAATAACATGTGAAAAGGTAAAATAAACCCTGAGACATCTTTGGACTCTTTATTGATATGAGAAGTGTAAGGATCTTTGACTCTTGAAAGTCACAACAGCTCTAGTGATTATGTCATTTTTGTTACTCCAAATATTCACCATGAATATTAGAATTTTATGTGAAATAAGAACAAGTAATAAACAAGAAATTCAACCAGGAGTCCAAAACAGAAAAACTAGACTTACAGGTTGCCCTCTTGGTCCTCGTAGACCCTGTGGGCCTCTCTGTCCTGCAACACCGTGCTCTCCCTTTTATAATAAAGGATAAAGATGAAATTAATTTTCTCCTATGAGTTCATACAATTTTATGTCATTTTTCTTAGGAATTTTACAGTCACTCTTTTCAAGTCCCATTGGCATCACCTTACAATCTAAGATAAATATCTTCCTCTAGACTTTCGTTAAATATAAAAAAACTAAAAATATATGTTAAATTTTGGTATTGTAAATTATCAAAACCAGGTATGCAGTACCAGTTACAGCATTTTATATTGCTATGACTTTTTCTAGGTGTGAGTGTATGAATCTACATTTATGGTGAATGCATATGTTTATCTATGTATTGATATATCTTTGTCTATTGATACATGTGACCATCTATTCATCTTTCTATACGTCTGTCTATATGTCTTTCCTTCTCTGTATCCAGCTATCCAGCTATAAGGTAATGGACAGTCAACATCATCACCAACCCCGTATCAGAAACTCATGCTGGAAATGATCACATGAAGAGGGGTTCATATAGGAAAACCCAAGTTGCAGTGAAGGAGGAGTATATCCCCTGATATTTACCTTCATTCCTCTTGGTCCAGCTTTTCCTCTTGAACCACTTGGCCCTGGAGGCCCAGGATTCCCCTACAAAAAGACCATGCCCAAAATCACCTAAAGGGCCACAAAGTTAACCATCTGACTCTTGTTATTATTGAAATGCTCATGAATCACCTTTAATACATTTAATTTTATCTTCTAACATAGAAAATGCATAATAAACACATTTAACATCTGGGCTGGGGGATGGGGTGGGGGAGTAAGGTATTCTGTGCAAGAGGCCACGTCTCCCACACACCAATAATTGAGGGAACCATCTGGCTATTAGAGAGGAAGTTTGATTTGACTAAGAGGTCAGGAAGACAAACAACTGGACTTTCACCCTTCCCAAACAGAAAATATTATCAAATAAGAATGAAAATAATACAATCAGCTTGGGGGCCAGAAATCTCCTGACTGTGAGAGAAATGAGGACAGAATGAGGGCTTAGGCCATCCTGGAGCCGCTATTTTGAATCTCCAGATATTCTCATCCCTGACTTAAATCACACTGCTCAGGTTTAAGGTATCGCAAATGCCCCTTTCCTTGGGAAGTCCCTCCAGTTATCTGCCTCAATCCGGTCTGAACCTTCTCTGCATCACCAGGATATTGGACGAGTTGTAGAACAGGCACCAGAAAGACCCAAGTTAGAAACCAGTTCAGCCATGACTTTGCAGATGACAAATAATTTAATCCCTTTGAGCCTCAGTTTCCTCTTCTATAAAATTGGGATAGTCATCCTTCTTTTTGTGTTTGTGAGGAGTAAATTAACCACTTAGTCCCCTTTTACACTATTTTTCCTTGCTCCACAAGTATGAGCTTGTGTTACACACTCCTGAGGCTCAACCCCAATCTCATTGATCGCTCCAGTCCACGATATAGTTAGACTAGAAGGAGGCACGTACCTGACCATTGGTATCTACTGCATCAAATCAGCTACTTCTAGAAATTCCTGACACCCACAGATTCCAGAAAAAACAGGGAGGCTTTATGTTATTTGTCTGGGAACACCCAGGTGCATAAACTAGCCGATGTTAATGAGCAGCTGTGTTGCAACTTTTAGTTTCCCATACCTACCTGAGCACCCAGTAAGCCCTTCGGTCCAGAAGTTCCTGGTGGTCCTTGCCTTCCTCTTGGTCCCTGGTCCAAAAATAAAATTACAATTCAACCAATTTTTATAGAGATACATAGTTATAGTATTTTCCACATAACCACAAAATCATCTTGGACGCTGATGGAAGCACAAATTAAGGTGTCTGGCCCAACACTGTCTCAGTTATTACACGTCAATCAAGCAGCATCTGTACTCTGAAGCTCCCCCAGCACACTCACTGCAAACTCTTTCCATCTGAAGCACAAGATGTGAGTCCTCAGCATCTATATTTTTAATCATCTCTTCAGCTGAATCCGATGAGCACTAAAGTTTGAGAACATTGCTTTTATATTTCAATTCACCCAATGCAATTTAGATATTAAAAGGGGAATAAAGAAGCTGCAAAGATAGTGAGTGATCTTTTCTGAAAAAAAAAAATCAACCTTTTCCTTATATATACAAGGGCTAAACAAGAAATTGTGTTCTGACTTCATCAAGAACCAAAAGTACACTTAAGGGGCCTCATCTCACTGGGCACTTTGCTGCGGAGTTGTTTGTCTTCTCCCCAATCTATTATACTTTACTGATTTCTGACACTTCAATTTTTTCCAGCTTTTCTGAGAAATGCTTTCCTATTAGAAGCATTGATTATAGCTTCTAGACTCCCATGTGAGATATTGAATCATCTGTGTGAGTACTGAATCACACCCACATGCCAGTGGGGAGTGAAAATTAAGGAGAGGTTTTATCGATTGTCTTGCTCGTGGCTCACCACACAGCCTGCCGCCCTTGCACTCAGCAGTATAGCGAGGCAAACAGAAAGGAGAAGGCCAGGACCCCACAGCAGTGGGACATCTGAATCTGAATTAAGCCAGTGATTGAAAGAAAAGGCAAAAATGCATCTCTCAGTTTTTTCCCCCTATGTTCAGGTACTCTTTTTTATCACAAAGTAAATAAAATCTGTTATTACACATTGATTACTCATGTCTTTCTTTAGTATCTTTGTCAAGTGGAAAAATAGCAGAAATCTTGAATTATCTTCTGACGCTCATAGGATCTTCAAAGTCAAGGAGCGTGAGTCAACATGTTAATAAAATTGGTTGTTTTAAAGTTATTTTATTTGAGGACACTGAAACAATTTGGCTTTTAGAAGAAATATGTAGAATGTATTCCAGAATGACAGGTTTGGGTTACACTTAGAAGATTCCAAAAGAACCAACCGGAAGTTTAAATATCCAGTTATCACAGAATAGCTTGCAATACTTTACTGGACTGAACTCCTTGAGGGCAAGATCCTTGCCTTGATGGTCTGAATGGCCTGTTAGCAAAAATGCCCTGTGTGTGATAGGTACTTCATAAACAGGTTGCTGATTTTTTTCCTGCCAAATTGAATACAATTTGGATGAAGTAAATATGATTTGAGTAATTTGAATGGGCAGTAACTAACAGCACAGATTTATAACTATGCTGCCTGAGTCAGAATCCCATCTTTATCACTTACTCACTGGCTGAGTGAGCTTGGCCCATTGACTTAACTCCTCCATTACCCCATTTCTCCCCTGTAAAATGGGGATAACAACCCCTGACCCCGAAGAATGTAATGAGTTATTACAAGTGCTTAGGGTCATATCTAGGACATAGTAAGAGTTCAATAAATATTGCTATTGGGATTTAACCTGCCCAGAAGAGAGTTATATAATTTGCTTTGGGAGGCCCTGGAAGGGAGGTAGCCAAGGTCATTCTGATATATGTTAAATCCCTATCAAAGAATCTAAGTTGAAATTTTAAACAAATAAACTTAGCCTAGAAGCAAGTTCACTGATACAACCTGTGAGCCTGGATGCCCAGGTTCTCCTTGGTAACCGCGTTCACCAGATTCTCCACGCAGACCCTGTCAAAATGAGTAAGATTTAGTGAGTTCTCTGAGCATCTTTAGTGTTCTTACTGAAAGCAGCCTTCCGTACAAGACGTAGCCTGGAAGCCATAAGAGAAAAACAAAAAGTATTTCACTGTCTGTGCTCAGTCCTCTTAAGACGTGGAGCTGTAGAGGAGCGGGGGCGGGAGTTCCACTCCTGTGGGGAAATGTACGACCAGATTCTCACTGTCTTTCCTAGTCTTTGCGCGTCTCCTTCCAATGCCTCAGCTAGTGATGGAAGCAAAACACTGTGTTTAAATTACTCATACTCCCATTTAACATAGTGACTGGTTATTAAAAGCCCATCCATGCCTTTGAAGGAATGTGAGCCAAATTCTTACTGCTGTTAGGGACCCTTAACCCATGTGAAGAAACTCAAAGGTTGAGCACAGCAACAACTGTGACATTCTAGAACAAAGGCCCCAAAAGCACATAGAGAAATAACAGAAAACTGGCTTTAAAACCCTGTAAGTTCTTAGAGCGTTAATTTAGTTCCCTAGGCAAAGGGTGAGTTCTTAAAATTATTCACCTGATAACTGATTTAATTTCTCCCTCAAATTAATATTTTCAGTTCTCCAGAGAAGGTACCTTTCCCAAGATTGAGGCTAATGCCCACTTCGTGAGTTATTCTGTCTCCTTTCTCATGTTGACAAGGCTACTGATTGATCATTCAGAGTTACAGAAAGGAAAAAAAAATCTTAAACTCAGAATGAATCAATATGTGGATCAATTACATGTGCTTCTTAAGTTTTTAAAACTATTCTGATAAATGGGAAGTACTTCTACTAATCATGCTATTCTATTATTCTATTCTCCAAGAGTTGGTTTCTAGATTTATAAATATAAACCATGTTTTAAAAGGCATGGAGCTAGAAATTTTGAAGCAGGCTGTGGAATGTTGCCTAACTTGCACATTACATCAGTGACATTCATAATGCAACGTTTCTGAAAATCACGTGGCTCCATACAGTAAAGCTCAGGCTCTTTCTTTATAATTCCATGACTATACATTTATACTAGGAAATTATTTAAGCAAAGCAACAACGAGAACAAAACAAAAAACCTAAAATACAGTTTCTGTTTACATCACTGACATAATATGTAACAAGCCAGAAATTACCAAATTGTTTAGTAAATCATTGTTCTTTAACAGATTAAGGCACAATGTATTAAAATAGTAACAGGAAGATTTGGAAACAGAGAAAAGCAGAATATAAAATAGTATATACGTTATGATAATTAAGTATACAAGCAAAGGAAACACAGATTATTGCCAAAATAATCCATGCATTGATTTGTTTGTCATAATACAACATTTTCTATAAATAAAATCTCATTTAGATTTCCATTTTATTAGGCATCTTGCAAAAGCCAGAATATCTAATTTTATAGACAGTAATGAGCCACATGTTCCAAGGCCCAAGAAATGTAATTTAGAGTTCAGCACCTCTGTAAGCTATAGTCTTCCAATAGTATCGGCTCACCTTAAGCAGGTTGTAGGCTCAAAAACATAAACGAGTCTACTTGACCGATGCTCCGACACACAGTTATCTAGAAAACTACCGACATGTTGAATAAACCCAGTTCACCCTGGAGTCTACAACTCCTCCTTGTTAAACAAAGTCAAAGCTTTAATAGGAAAGAGCAAACAACTACAGGGATTCAACAAGATTACAGTGTATTAAAGGGAGAGGCTTCCTATCAGAAACAGCAGTTCGCACAGATTTTTCTCTGCTTCCAAAATGAGAGGTTGCTGCTCTACAGTGGGTCCCAGTGAGACAATGGGACAGGGGTCCAGCGAGCAAGCCGTCTGGACTGCAGCGGGAGGACACAGGGAGGGCCGAGGAAGAAGCCATCCAAGAAAAATAAACCTGACATGTTTGACTGTATTGGGAGGCTAGCAGTCTTGTGAAAGAGTTTCATGATTAACTAATAATACGTTCATAGAACACAAAGCAAGGGCAACTTTGGGGAGAAAGGGCAACTCGGAACAACAGCAGTTTACCAGCTGTAAATAACGCTTACTTAGTTATCCTGGGAACAATGAACGGAACCAACCGAAAGTAGAGGAAGCTAAGTTCACTGCAAGCAGGAGTCTGGGGACAGTGTGTGGAGAAGGAGATGCACAGGTCAAGGAAAGTCTTTATCCCCCACAGTAGGAAATTGACCAAAACAAAACAGAAACAGACCTTTAGATACAGAGAACAAACTGGCAGTTGCCCGAGGGGTGGGAGTATGGAGATGGGTGGAAAAGGTGATGCAAATATTTAAAAAGAATGAAAGAAGAGAAAAGAAAAGCATTTTAGAACTAATCTTGTACCAAGCAAGCTTTATCATATAAAAGTGGAGAAAAAAAAAAAATTCAGAAGACTCCATCAACAAGAAAGGACAGGTTCACAATACATCATAACCTAAAGCACAGCCTGAACAGGAATCTGGGTTAGGAACTGGCCCATGGCCATATGCTGCAAACCCAATGTGTTTATTCTATAATAAATATTTCATAACAGTACATTCGTTTAAGTTAAAATATACAGAACTAGAGGAAGCAGGTTAGAAAAACAAAATTTTCTTTACTCTTGAATATAAAAACTTTAAGGGCTTACAGAATTCTTGGTCAGGGTCTAGCTGTGAAAATAAGACTATACACCACACATGAGCACACAGTAAGAGCCTGGAGGGGAACGTGTTCTGATTCAGGAACACACTGGGTGAATCCAGGTCTAAACTCCAATCAACAAAGAAAAAAAGAAAGAAAGAAATCAATAGAAAAACATCCAAAACTGAAAACCAAGAAAAAGCAAAGTAAGCATGTCATTTAGGGAAAAGGCAATAATACCATAAGGAAAAGCCCACAGACATGAAAGCAGGTACTCCTGAAGCTCTGGGATTCAGGGACACCAAGGGCAACGAATGGGCAAGGAAATACTTTCCATTATTAGCTTGAGAGTACAAGTGGACTTTAAACTTCTGCACAGACTTGGCTCTGATGCAAATTAAAGAAAAAAGAAAGACCTAGGAGATGGAGTAACATCGGGAATAACCAAGAACAACTGAGCAGAGGGCCCACTGTTCATGGGTATGCAGATAAACTGCACATAGTATTACAAAAGAATTAAATAATTCAAGAGTAGAAAATTTTACTCCACTGCCTAAAGCCACTAAATTTCTCTAAAACTTGGTTTCGTCAATTGTAGTTTATTCTTTTCTACCTTTCATGGGATAAAAACAGTGGGATAAAATGATATTTCTTTTTGAAGATTGTAGGGTTTGTTTTTGTTTTGTTTTGTTTTTTAGAGAGAGAAGGGAAGGGAAGGAGAAAGAGAGGGAAAGAAACCTCGACATGAAAGGAACATTGATCGTTTGCCTCTCTCGTGCCCCCAGCTGGGGACCTGGCCCCCCAGCTCTGGCTTCTGCCCTGACAGGGAATCGATCAGTGGGACAATGCCCAACCCACTGAGCCACACAAGTAAAGGCAGGTAAAATGATATTTCAAGACATTATTTATTTTACTGGTATGAAGAATTAATAGCACAAAAATCATCTAAGAATTTATTTCAAATCCTAACATTGTTTAAGAAATGATATTTTACTTGGTGCCAGCAAAACTTGTTTTGGATTTTTGAAACTTGGGATTTCTCCATAGCTGTGGTTTTTCAACATTTTTTGGTTTTAAGAAATAATATTTTACTTGATACCAACAAAACTTGTCTGGATTTTTAGACTTGGGATTTCTCAATATCTATCTTTTTTCAATATTGTTGGTTTGAAGACATGTAAGTCCCATTTTCTTCTTGTACATAGCTCCTGGGCCAAAACACACACACACACACACACACACACACTCCCATTCACTCATCCCCAGGCTCAGAGATGACATAAGTTGACCTCTGACTCTTCCATCCTAAAATCATGAGAATACTAGACAAAATAACACCAGCAGAGTGTGACCAGACTATGTTAGAGATAAGTTTTCTCAGTAAATTTAACTCTTATCTCCAAGATCATTCTGATCTTTGGATCTGAATCCTATCTCCACCAATTATTAGCTGTGTGGCCTCTGACAAGAAACTTCATTTTGCTAAACCTCTATTTCCTCGCCTATCCATAAAAAGTAACCCAGGGGCCTCATAACAACTAGAGCTGTCAAAACGGTTACATGAGATGTAAGAAAAGTCTAACACAGTGACTGGTGCTGGATAAATGCTCAGTAAAATGCCATTTTCACCACAGATATCACCCCATCCCACCCTTGAATCATATCATTCCCCCTTTGGAAATAGTAAAAGTCAAACTTTTCCTTTCAGTTAGTGACTACACCATTCCCTTATGCACCCTTAAGAAGTCTTCTTTAAGTGAAAAAATCATTATTTTGGAGGTAAAACTATTCTGTAAGGTATTAACTTTTTTTCCATCTAAATGAAATGTAATATATAGCCGGCGGGACAGGGTGCAGAGAGGAACCATATAAACCTTTCCTCCTTCATGAAAAAAAGATCCCCAGGGAAATTTCCCAGTGATCCTCAGGCAACCTCAGACAGCCCAACCAGCACTGCCCTTGACCTCAGACGGAACTATCTAAAGTGCCATAGATGTGCAACAAGGAGCACCTCTTCCAGAAAGCACTGACCTTCAGTCCTGGCAGACCTTGTCTTCCTCTTGACCCCTAAAAATAGAAGGCAAATGAGGACCTTAGAGGAGAAAACAGCCAATTTTCACCCCATCCAACCTCTCTCTTCCACAAAAGCGGGTGAAATGTATACCCCATAAGCAGTTACACCTACCTGAGGGCCAACATTTCCGGTTACACCCTGAGGTCCATTGTAACCAGAACTTCCCTGAAAAGTAAGAGGTAAAGGGAAGACCAGTTTAGATATCTACCTACATACATTTGCATTTCTTCTCTAGGCATGGACTATCCAATACAGAAGGCTGTAGCCACTTGTGACTATTCAGTTTAAATTAATTTATAGTAAATTTAATTGAAAATTTAGTTCCTCAGTTATACTAGGCACATTTCAAGTGTTCAGTAACTCCACGTGGCTAGTGGCTGCCACACTGAACATCACAGATGGAGAATGTTCCCTTGATCTCAGAACTTTCTACTGGTCAGTACTCCTTCAGAGTGCTGATTGAATTCTGGTGGTTTAAAACATTCATGTTGTGGGCATCTTTCCCCAAAGATTGTTCATTTGACAACTCCTTAGGGTTCAACACGTTGGGGTTCAACAGTAGTCATAGACATTCTCCAACAAGCTATGCTCAATATTTGAAAAACACTAGCACTTCCTTTTCTACCTGCATCCTATAGAGAATGGCAACTAGAAACAGAAGGTAGAAGAGTGTGTCTCTGCACATATGGAGAGGTCAACATATACAGACGATGAGGGAGGGAGAGGTCATATGCGGTCACAGTGAATGGGGAAACTGCCTCATGCTCTCAAGTTGTTTAAGCTCAGAAGTGGGAAAATGTGTAGTGTCCAGAGAAAGAATGAGTTCATCTTTCAGGAGAAATGGAAACCACCTGATCGCAAACAGGGATATCTTAGAATATTATTCAGTGAAGTCAAATGCTAAGTCAATGAGAATGCATAAATTAGGAATGAATGTAAAATATGGAAATGAAAACATTCTGTGCCATGTGTTCTTCTGTTATTTATAACAGACTAAATTCTGAAATAATTTATATATTCCACAATATGAAGAAAGTGTTAATTAAATCATTGTAGAAATGCTTACTGAAATAGTATAATTAAAAATATCTATCAAAAGTTCATTAAGTAGAAAAATTGTGCTATAATGTTGTTCTTTCTAAGTATGCTAAATTCTGCAAAAGAATAATTTAACTCAAATACAAAGAAAGACAAAACAATGATTCCTCACTTTCTTATATTACACTGGAACACTTTTTAATAAGTCCTTGAGATCCTCATTTAACTTTCTCAGGGAGAGTAACTGCGCAACCAAAATATTAGGAAAGTGAGTAAAGTGATGGTTTTCTTAGCTACTGGAACTATTGATTTTTTCTCTACATTTTATTTTTCTGTATCCCCAAATATCTATTGTAAATGTTACTTTTATAATGGGAATCATTTAAATAAAGTAGTTCATATCAGGGAGAAGGCTTTAGATATAGCATTCTCATAATTGGTCTAGATATAATACAGATTCTTTCTAAAAATGTTTATTATTTTCTCATTTCAATAGTAAAGAGGTTTCTTTTTTATTTCTTTTTTTATTTTTTATTTTTTGCAGCCAACATAATAGAGGAATTATTTGAGCCAATATAGGTATCATTGGGTAAGAGAATGTTTGGAAACAAAAAATTTACTGTCTCAGACTATTATTGTCCAAAGTACTTAATCATTAGAAAGTGGTTCAAAGTATGTTCACAACAGATTAATCAAGTGACCAAAGTAATGTATCAATAATGAGACAGACTGACCTAGTGTCCCTCCTGGTGACTAAGAAGGGTACATTTCTTAATCTCCTACTAAAATTGATTAACTTGAATCTAGTCAGGAAGAAACAAACAAATCCTAATTGAAAGATGTTCAGCAAAATAAACTGGCCTAGAATATCAATGTCATGTAAACAAAGGAATAAAGGGACACCGTTGTGATTAAAAGACACAGCAGAGAAAAACCACCAAATGCATTACATAGTCCTTGACTGGAACCCAGAACAATGACAACAATAAAAATAACCACAATGGGCACTATTGGTGTAACTGTGGAAATCTAAGTATGGGCTGTATAATAGAAATAATTTTGCATCAATATTAAATTTCTTGAGTGTGATGATTGTATTGTGCTTATATAGGAGAAGGTTCTTCTTTTTGAAAGATATTTATTGAATATTTAAAAGCAAAATGTCATGATACCTTCAATTAATCCTCAAATGGCTCAGCAAATTATATACATATATTAACTATGTATTTGCATAGAGAGACATAAAGCAAATGTGGCTAAACAGTAGCAATTAGTTTTCATTGTGCTATTATACTTGCAACTACAAATTTTTCTATAGATTTACATTTTTTCAAAATAAAAACCAGGGTTAAAGTTATATAGGCTCAACATAGAATCTTTCAACAATTTGGATAATAATGTTAAGAAAGTGAAATGCATAATTTCTGGGTGTTTATCCCCAGGAAATATAGATACAGATATATTCAACCAGTTAGGACTCTTGTTGACTACAGAGTTTTATGATCTGTTTTTGTTTTTCTTTTAATACTATATCATGAATGTTTTACTTATTATGAAACAGTCTTCTAATTATTTTTCATGGCTTAATGATATACTATCATGTGGATTTGCCATTGTTTTATAAAAGATCCCTTATCATTGGACATTCAGGCATTATAGTGATTAAAAATCATTACACCGATAATCCCCAGATCTGAATCATACTTAACTTCTGGAAAAACTTCTATAACTGGAAAGACTGGATCAAAGCACATATACATATTAAGCCATGGCAGACACAGTTGGTGGCTACTCAGCACTCCCTCCCCTTTCTTCCTTGCTAAGAAAATCTCACTTTTGTTTAGAGCAATGATTTGCCCAGCTCCAATCATGGAAGTCTCATTTCCTTTGTTAGAGACTTGTGTTCTCTGGCTCTTTTAAAAGGGGGCAAGAGGGCAGGCGGAGAGCGCTGGACCCAGACAATGAGCTAAATGAGCTGTAAAGAGAATATTGCTGGCAGTGCCCTGGTGAAAGAAAAGTCTTTTTTCTTCCTGAATTTCATGTAAAGGTGAAGGTAAAATTCTTGGTCTGCCAAGGCCAAGGACCACAGTGAGGATGGCACTGTGGAAAGGGCCAGAGGCCCTGATGGCAGCCCTGGGTTTTGATGGCATCACTGAGCTAGTGCACCAAACCTGGAATCTCCTATCCCTGGATTATCAAATGTGAGTATTAGGTAAACACTGCCAGTCCAGTTTTCTGTCACTTGTATATTGAAAAACAAACAAAAATAAGCAGTCCTAACTGATGTATGTTGCCTGACCACCTTCCAAAAAGGCTGAATGGGTTTTCTTCCTCCCCAGAAGTGCTAAAGCATGACTGGGTTTTCACTCTTTTCCCAATACTAGGTTGCTCAGTTTGGTTTGAAAGACGGCTTCCTCCGGGCATCTTCTCCAAAGGAATTGTGACTTCTAATCGGCTTTTTGGTTGGACTCAAAACTAATACTAGTGAAAGAGTGCCCCCTAGAGGGCTGTCTTTAAGTTCGTAGAGCACCCTACCTTAAGCTCATCCAGGTAGGAGAAACTGAGGAATGCAAATGCAAAATGACATGGCACCACCTCAGAGGGTGACAATTTTCATTTGCATGCACAGTTCAGGGATCCGAAGTTCAAGGTTAACCCTTAGCTAAAGTCAGTGATGGAGACCTCAGAAAGCTGTGTGCATGAGACTCTTCCCATGGCCGTCTAGACAGAGTTCCTCCCCAGCTGCAAAACGATGAGCAAGTCATGGAACCAAAGCTCAATTTATGCACGGATCCTGACCTTTCTTCCCATGATAACATTAACAGATGGAAACTCTGAAATGGTTTCCAATTTGCCCACCTTGCAGATGACAAAACTGAGGCCCAGATGATTTAAGGATTGCCACTTTGCTATTCTCTTAGCTCAGTCCCATAGCTAAACAGATTATTATTGAGTGGACAGGGCTCTCTAATCTCAACTCACCCAAGAGAAACCTCTCGGCGGAGTTTGTCCAAATAACTGTAATTAACAACAGAATGAGAAAATCTTGCAGCGAGTTGTGACAGTTTTCTCACATAGCTACATTATAATGATTTTGTTAACGACTGGATTTTATTCAGGGCCTGGGCATATCTACAATGGGTGGGAACTAGCCACAATCCAGGGAAGAGAGCTGGTGTCCTAAGGTTTTGTCAAAGGATACAAGCTGGAATTTAAAGCAAATAGAAGCTGCTCTACAGTTGTAAACATGTTGGTATGCAGACCCCATTCCTGGAAATCAGGGATAATGTGATCTGAGGACTAGACACTTGGGTTATTTTGGTCATTTTTCAGAGTCATGCATTTTAACGTTTAGGACATAAAAATCTAAAAATGGCTTCCAACAAGTAAGCGTCTGTCAAGTTAACAAGTCTTTTTCCTTCTGTGATGTCTTCTGTCACAAGGCTGTTAGTCTTCAGAACTAAACAGGATGCTATCTTTAAAAACGGCTAGTACTCAGTTCACATCAATCAACATTGGCAGTGATGGAAAGCAAGCCAGCAGTGTAGTGAGCCTGAGCATCTTTTTTTTAAAGTATGTTTTATTGATTATGCTATTGCAGTTGTCCCAATTTTTTCACCCCTTTATCCCCCCTCTGCCCTGCATTGCCCCCAACCTCCAACATTCCCACCCCCTTAGTTCATGTCCATGGGTTGTGCATATAAGTTCTTTGGCTTCTCTGTTTCCTATACTATTCTTAACCTCCCCCGTCTACTTTGTGCCTACCTATTATACTTTTTATTCCTTGTACCTTCTACCCCTATTCTTCCCCTCTCCCTCCCAACTGATAACCCTCCATGTGATCTCCATTTCTCTGATTCTGTTCCTGTTCTAGTTGTTTGCTTAAATCAACACATCATTATAAAATTGGAGGATTTTAGAGTCTGATGCTTCCATTTTGGATATGAAGAAACCAAGAAAAGAGAAGTAAAGAAGCATGTATTACTAGTGTGGTGGGTGATAACATTTCTACCAAAAATACACACACACACTTATGAGACAATGGTGCAAGGACAAGGATATAAGCAGGGATTAACATTCAGAGCTCTGTCTCCATGGATAATAGAGTCCTACAGGTTTTCTCTCTGGTTTTCTACACTGATCCAACCAGAACGCCAAGTCTTCTGCAGCAGCTGGTAACCTTTCCCGTGTGTACCTGTATCCCCGAGCAAACAAAGACAATCTTACCTGCTGTCCATGCCTTCCTGTTTCTCCCTTAGGGCCTTGGATGTAACTATCAATTCCGGGATCCCCCTGGGAAAATAAAAGATTATTTAGCTCAAATGGATAGGAAAGACAGGGAAAATTATAGGTAGCATGATCCTTTCTTTAAAAAAGAAAGACACTGAAGTAGACTCATTTTCATTGGCTAGACCTACTCAATAATCCCAAAGAGGCAATGCAATTAAAATTCCAAACTCTTCAAGAACCCCAAAATTCTATAAGATGGGTTTCTTCACAAATCTCATATTTGTTACAATACCAAGATAGGCTGAATGATGACTCATTAATGAATAATTCATTGTTCTGCGCCTGTGTGCTCAAACAATTTACAAGTCCCTGGATTAACGCAGTGGAAACTCCTCAACTACCACTCACAGGATCGCCTCTTAACCCAGCCTCTCCGTGCTCTCCAGGTTGTCCAGGCAGTCCTGGCAAGCCCTTGAATGACAAAGAAAAAAATGTGTCACTGTTTAAAATCAACTATTACCTAAAGGAAAGAAAACATTAAGAGGCAAAAATGAGAGTCAAATTAGAAGAGCAATTTACTACTTGAATTTTTAAGCATTTACTGTCAAAGAGGTGAGGTTGAGACACAGAAAAGAACATACTGTTATTGGAAATCTTGCTTGACCCTAATATGCTTGACCCTAAGTATGTATTGCCTCATTTAACCTTCACAACTCAGGAGCTGAGGCTCAGGGAAGTGGAACCCAGGTGTCCCAACTACTGAATCCCTTGATCTTTCCACTCCTCCATGATGTTCCCACACAGAAACACACGTAAGAAAAACAGAAAGGCTTTCTCCATCATGAACGTGGAAAGCATTAGCAGAGCAAGATCTCATAAAAATAGAAAAAAAAGAGAGAAAAGCACTGCCACAGCTCCTGACTATTGTAGACATGGAACCAGAGAGGCAAAGCAACTTGCCAAAAGACTATGACATGATAAGGAAATGATCGCTTCTCTTAAAACCTACCCTTAGTGGTACCATATCCGTGTAGCAGATTCCACAGAGCCACAGAACCTTCCTCAGATGATATGTGTGTGGCTCTGGAGAGTATAACTCACTTGCCACACTCTGAAAATAATGAAGTGGAATTCTTCTCTCTGAGATCTGGATCTCAAACACAAGGAATAAATTGTTTTCTAGGTTCCAAAAGAAGCTAGTCATAATGACTTGAGACTCCTCCTTACTATTTTCCTGGCCCAATATAATAGTGAAAGGATGTTAGTTGATTCTAAATTCTCTTTCTACTGCTTAATTTACTAGCTAAGCAAATTTCTTTGACTTCTCTAAGACAATTTTCTCATTTGTGAAACAGATATACCTATCTTATAGAGTTGTTACAGGGATTAAATGGAATGATAAACTAAAATGCCAAGTACAGAGCCTGGTATACGATTCCTATTATGATTTGTCCAACTTTCAGTGCTTTCTTTTTCTGACCCAGACACTGGCTTCCAGAATAATCTTGCAAACCTGTGGCTTTGAACATGTCTTCCTTGCCTACAAATTTTTGATAGCACCTGATTATGCAGTAGGAAAAAACTTAAATATGGCATTAAATTGACTCCAGACTTTCCTCCCACTCTTTATATTTTTTATCTCACTTCTGCTCCTGTTGATTTGGAATCCTTGTTTGTCTGAACCCACTTTGAGTTCTAACTCTAAGCCTTTCCTTTTTCTTCATCTGGAATACAAATGTCTCTCTCATGGAGGTCTGGGTAAAAGATGTCTTGATTTCCTGTGTGCTCTGGAATGCCACCGTTTTCTCCACCCTTCAGCACCATTCTCAAATGCCATAGACCTTAGAGTGGAAGGTTGGTCTCTTGCCCACTTCTTTCCTCCCTCATCATCTGGTTGTTATTCATCCTTCAAATTCCATTCCATCTTTACTCCCTCAGTGAAGCCTTCCTTACCACACAGGCTGGATCAGATACCCCTGTCATTTACCTATCCATGCACTTATTTCACCAGTATTCTTACATGTCTTTCCATGATTATTTCATTAACAGCTATCTCTCTTCTACAGAGGCCAGTTCTGAGATACAGAACCCATGCCTGTTTTGGTTCCTATTCTACAGTTATGCCTGAATTACAACAGATGCTCAATAAATCCTGATGATTGATCAGATGAAGAAACACCACTCTATTTTAGATTCCTCTCCAAGTCAATGTGTTCCCATTCATTCTTTATTTGCACCATTGTTACACCCTTTATCTTACCCTATCTTGTATTATAGTATCTCCTATATAAATCTTATCTCCTGCACCAGTTAATAAGCTCTTTCTTGGTCATAACTGAGACTTATTTATCTTTGCACTCTTCTTTGTGTCTAGCAACTGTTCTACAGGTAGAAAACACTTGACAGGTGTATATCAAATTTCACTAAGTTCAATGGAAACTCAAGTTTTTCCAGTCTTGAAGAAAGTGTGGTTCTCCAAAATCTGATCCACACATTCCAGGTTGGAAATTAAACCTCATTAAAGAGCCATTTCTTGTGATTTCCTGTTTCACTTATCAGGAAACCAATCCACACCTTGTGGTAAAGCATTACTGTAATTCCACATGGGGTATAAAAAAACACAGATAAATAAATTTCATCCCCTTATCGAATTCAATCAACAAAAGCTGATTATAGCACTGTGTTGAGACAGATACTTTGAGCTGTATAATTGATTAGTAATGTCTGCCATGGCACAGGAAGGGAGAGTTGAGTACATATGACTTCCCTTACATAGAAATATAGGTCCCAGCATGAGGCAATACATAGCCATGGTCAAGCATATAGTACAAAGTACATTGGAAGGATATAGAGAAGGGAGAAAGCTCTGCAGACTAACATGGTCAATGAGGTCCAGGGCATCATGAGGAGAAAAGACAGGAGCTGGAAACTAAAGAAAAAGTGATATTCCAATAAGCACTGAAGACAGAGGCAGGGAAAAGGCATTCCAGGATGGGTTACCTAGCATGAACCAAGATGCAGAGGTAGGCATACATAAAGAATTTTCAAGGGACATTAAGTAATATAATTTAACTGGGAAGGATACTTCTCTTTTTGTTATTTTTCAATTACAGTTGACATACAATATTATATTGGTTTCAGGTATACAACACAGATTAGACATTTACATAACTTACAAAGTGATCACCCTGATAAATCAAGTATCCACCTGATACTATATAGAGTTACTACAATATTATTGACTATATTCCCTTTACTATTCTTTACATCTCTGTGACTATTTTATAACTGCCCATTCGTATGTCTTAATCCTGGGAAGGACATTTCTTGACCAAGATCAGTGAAGAATGTGGTTGAAAGGCCTTGGATATAAGACTAAATCATTGGCAACAGGGACACATAAAAGTTTGTGAGATAGGGAATAACAATTACAGTTGTAAAGCAAAAAAATGAAATAATAATGTAAAACTAGGTTTATATTATTCATTTCACTATCAGCAGAGTTGGGCCTTAAGTTACAGGTTCCAAATAGTCATCTAATATTTATTGCCCTTTAACTCCCAATCTAGTCATTAAGCCACTGAATGATTCTTTCCTCAAACTTAAAAATAAACTGCCAAGGTCAGTGTAACCAGTAGAAATATGAAAGAAAAATATCCTTTTATTTTACCTGATTTCCCCTGTCTCCTTTTTCTCCAAATGATCCTGGGATGCCATGATTACCCTAAAAATATATATATAAATATATAAAGAATCTTTGTTATAGTAGTCACACCAGAAATTTTTTTCACATAGTTTCACATTCTAGCCAACAGTAGAAAGTTTCTTTACCATTTGATTTCTGACTATGTGACAGACTAGATGCCCTGAACAATCATTCCTTTGAAAACTTAAAAATATTTTACATACATTAATGAGCTGATAAAGAAAAAGAGAAATCTTTAGAGTTCAAAATAAAGAGAAAGCAGGAATCAACAGAAGTAATAGGCGCTGGTTGCCCAAAGGACTCTGATCACTCAGTGTGACTGTAGTGTGAAAACCCACAAGCTGATCATTTATTTTATTTTCATTTGTTTTTAACTTTTTTCTTTTTGATTTTCTATTGTTGACACTATTAGAGATGTCCCCCATTTTCTCCCTCCACGCAGACCCTGCCTCCTCACCCCGCACCCCCGCCCTTCACCACATTGTTGTCTATGTCCATGGTCTATGCATATATTCTCTTCCAGTCCCCTCCACCCTCTCCCCTCTGAAATCTGTAAGTCTGTTCCATGTATCCATGCCTCAGGTTTTATTTTGTTCATCAGTTTATTCTGTTTACTAGATTCCACATATGAGAGAGATCATATGGTACTTGTCATTCTCACTGGCTTATTTCACTTAGCATAATAATCTCCAGGTCCAAATGGAACTGCTATTTGACCCAGTGATCCCACTTCTGGGAATATAGCCTGAACATTTATTTTAAGTCATCCTAGGAGGTAGTGCCACCAAGTACATGGCAGAAGCAAACAAACTTCAGCTCAGGCCTTAATGATTTACCACAGATAAACTGAAATTAAAAAATGAGTTTAAATCAAAAATCACAACACACATGAGGGAGACACCAGGAGAGGAGAACCAGCAGAAATGACAGACAACAAAATCAGACTTGTAGTGACTATGGATATTGGAATTGTCATATATTGAATATAAACTAGGTATATTTAATAAATTTGTTTAAAGAGAATTTGTTTAAAATAACAGTCAACTATTTTTAAAAGACTAAGCAGATTTGAGAAAGAATCAAATAGAACTTTTTGAAGTGAAAATTAGGCTAATTGAAATTAAAAATCTAACTGACAGGTGAAAAGGCATATTGAACAAAGTGATGTAAGGATTACTGAATTAGAAAGTAAATAAATTATTCAGAACGCAGCACAGGAAGACAGGGAAACAGGAAGAGGCTAAAAATGATTGAGAATACAATGAAAAGTTCTCACAAATTTTTAATTAGACTCCTATAAAGAGATAATAGAGAAAATGAAAAGGATAAAAATGTTGAAATGATGATTTGCTAAGGTTTTTCTAAAACTTATAGAAGGTACAAATGCCCAGATTCAAAAGTCTAATAAGTCTGAAGCAGGATAAAGAAAAACAAATCGCCCTGGCTGGTGTAGCTCAGTGGATTGAGCGAGGGCTGCGAACCAGGCATCGCGGGTTCAATTTCCAGTCAGGGCACATGCCTGGGTTGCAGGCCACAGCCCCCAGCAACTGCACATTGATGTTTCTCTCTCTCTTTCTCCCTCCCTTCCCTCTCTAAATATATATATATATATATATATATATGAAAAACAAATCTATACCTGGACATATATTGAAACTGCAGAAAACTAGAAACAAAGGGAAAATTTTAAGGCAGCCTGATATATTATCTTTTTAAGATTGATGACCAAAGAATAACAGTTAGTTTGATGGATAACTTCTTAACGGCAATAATGAAAGAGATAACAGAAGCCAGAAAACTATGAAATTACATTTCGAAGTGCTGAAAACAAATGTTTACCCAAGAACTATCTTTCAAGAAAAATGGATAAAATAAAGAGAATTTCAGAAAAACAAAAGCCAAGGGAATTTATGAACTTCATCAAAGAAATTCTAGAAGTCCTACCATAGGCAAAAGAAGCATGACCTTTTCACGTTCTTTTGAAGGCCCCAGTGATAGTAGGAAACACGAAGGTGAAGCTAGATAAGCACTGACTACATAACAGGAAAACAAGTGTCTGATTGGTAGAATGTAACCAAAAAAAGGAAATAAAATATTGGGCAACAACATGTAATCCAGGAGGCAGCTGGTTAGAGCTAAGTTTCTAGGGTCCTTCTATTTTGAAGACAAGGGCAAATACCTAAATTAACTTTAGACATTGTTGAGCATGTATGTGAAAATGTCTAGACTAATTGTGAAATGTATAAACAGAGAGTATAAATGCCAGACTAGTAGAGGGGGGGACACAGAATGAGAAACTTCCCGAACCTGTTCTCCATCCAAGCCGTCAAGGCCATCCTCACCAGGGTCGCCCTGCAGAGCAGACGATACAGTTAGAGACAACAGGACCACGGGCTACATGACTATTGCTTTGAAGCTAATTTCCATACTAATGCTTTCTTTCAGTTTTGCTCTTAATACCATCTGACGCATCCCTTTACCTAAAAGTTTTAAGCTCCACCTCGCTCAAGCAAAGGAAAAGCAACTGGACTCAGTATTTTTTTTTCCCAAAGAAGCTACTCTTCAGTGTAAGAAGAGTAAGGAAAGTCACCTACCTTCTCTCCTGAAAATCCTCGTACTCCCTAGAGTTCAGAAAAAAATAAAAATAGTTGAGCTTGAATTAGACTTTTTAAATATCATTTCATTTAGGAAGCCATACGTTCTCTGGTTTCAAGAAAATGTAATGATTAGACCAAAACGAAGATTTCTTCTCCAGCAACTGTCATGGACATCACAGCAGTCTTCCTGCTACCACTTCCCCGTGCTTGGGACTTGGGGGGAAATTTAACCTTGCAACTCCTCACATAGTAGGTTGAGCAGGGAACGGCAGTGACCCACCACTCGTTATTATAACAATCATTTTTCAAACAAAAATGACAATACACTGACTAGCAAATAGGAAAGGGCTTCTAGGAACAACAGCATAAATTAATTGAAAGAGTAACTTGTTAAACTAAGAATATGGTCATTGTGGTCAGAAAAACTATGTATAGAACCCTGAGGTTGTAGAACTCCCCCCGCCCCCCGGCCTTATTAAAGGAAATTCTCTAAACCTGGAAGGTTAAAAGACATTGAATGCAACTACTCAAAAAGGGTGCCCAACCAACTATCCCCTTTAGTTTTGAAAATTTCAGTGTTCTCAACCCACCTTCCAGCTGCCAGCACTGTGACTCTTTTCCTCTGAAGGGATTTTCCTGGTACTAGAATAGTCCAGAAGTGCTGGGGAATCATTGTCCTCTAGGAGCAGCCCTCGCCTGATGCCTGACAGGACCTGGTGCGTGAATACCCCAGCCCCCTCACCCCTTGAGTGGGATAACATTGAGGTGCATGTTCAACACTGGCCTCCAGAGTTCCTCAGCAGGATTAAGCTCTGTCTACCCTTGATAGTAATCTAATTGACAATGCACCCTTTTTAGGCCACCTTCCATCCCTGTCTAACTTCTCTACTCCCTGCACGTGTTTACTGAAATCTGCTCCCAGTAAACTATTTGCATTTAATCCTTTTCTCAGGCTCAACTTCTGGGAAACCCTCTTTCTCAGGAGGAACCAAGATACCATACCTATGTTGAAGAATTAAGGTTTTCCACAGACTCAAAGGATGAAACAGAGATATGGGAAGAATGCCACAGTTTGAGGTCACACTCACCTTGGGTCCTCTCACACCTGGGCATCCTTCCTCACCTCGGGGTCCAGGAAGACCTTGGGGACCTCTTTCTCCCTGTGAAATAAAGATGCACATGGAGACGATCAATCAACTATCTCTATCGGCATCCAACTGACTCAAACCAGCAAGAATGACCAAACTATGGCACAGTCCTTGCAATTACCTCTACATCCTCAGAGACCTGATTGGATCACCTGCAAGGCAATCAGAATGTTCACCCACCAGCTACCAATATTGATGGCCCCAAATCTTAGAAATCCAAATTATCTATATATTTTTTTATCAATTCAGTCAAGCCACATGGGCAACACATCAGCATTGAAACAAAAGAGAGAAGTGTCTGAACATTTCCTCAGGCAGCTAAAACTAGGTGGTTTCCTTGTAGTTCCACAAGGAATAAACCACTATTTAACTTTTTCTCTTCTAGGTGAAATCCTGACCATTCCTGAGGTATAGATCATTTTTCACCCCCTCTTCTGAGAAGATATATTGTGCGTTATTGTTTTTGTGTTATACTGTTTTCTGCCATGTTGTGAGCTTCTTGGCGACAAGGACATTTCATTTATCTGTGGGTTTCCAGCCCTAACCACAGTGTTTGGTACACAGCAGACATCCAATTGGAATTTAAAGAATTACTTCCTAAATTGTACTGAGTATAAGCTTTTGATCTAGTATCATGCCTTGTGCCAAATTGATCAAAGATAAATTAGAAAATACCATATACAACATGAGCTTTCAACAAAACAGTGTCTGCCAATGTAACATATAACTTCTACTTAGTGATGTTGGGCCACTCCCCTAGATAAGCCGGCCTGGACAGCAAAAGGGAACATGGTGAAGCGAGAAGCACTCTGGATCTAGAATGAAAGGACCTGGGTTTGAACCCAGCTTCTGTTTCCAACCTGTTTTATAAGCTTGGACAAGCACATGACTCTGAGTTACAATGTCTTCCATTTATAAACTGTGGATCTGGATAATATTGATTCTAACCATTCAAAGATTGTTGTATTGAATGCATGAGATACTGTGTTGAAAGTACTTCATAAATCACATGACTTGAACAAATGAGGGGTTTTATGCATAGCAGACAGCAAGAGATCATAAGAAAAGCACAGGTTCTGGCATCAGACGGATGTAGGTTTGAACACATCTCCAACCCTCTCTGTCTGACCTTCATAAACTGCTTACTTTCTCTGAGTTTCTATTTCTGCATCGACAAACTGAAAGTATCAACACATATCAGTAGGGTTGTGATGAAGATGAAATGTCATCATGCATTCACAATGCCTAATGCAGGGCCTAGCACATGGTCGATGTCAAATAAATGTCTGCTCCCCCCCGCCCTCTTCCTAGTCTGTATGTATTTTCAGGTTGGTTCAATGTATGATGTTTAAGCTTCATCTGGAAAATTCAACTCTAACATAGTTACTGTACTACATTGCACCATGCAGTGCTATCGGTCATGAATAATTGGTCATTGTCCCAATTAGAAAACAGTTGTTATATATAAAACAAGTGTCCCTGATAAAGCAGAGACCCTGAGGAAAAATTCTTACGGTTTTATGTTTAACAAAACATTAAAAGTAAACCCACTCTTAGAAGGGCTATCATAAAAAAGAAGTGTTGGTGAGGATGTAAAGACACTGAAACCCTCACACACTTTTACTGAGACTGTTCAAGAGTGCAATTGCTCTTGAAAACAGCGTGGCAGTTTCTCAGAAAAGTGAAAATGGAATTACCATATGACCCAACAATCTACCTCTGGATGTGGACCCCGAAGAACTGGAAGCTCGGTCTCAGAGATGTTTACAGTCACATGCACAGCAGCAGTATTCACAATAACCAAAAGGTAGAAGCAACCCGCATGCCCGTGGACAGATGAATGGGTAAACAAAAGTGGCATCTATGCACAATGGGTTTATTCAGCCTTAAAAAGGAAGGAGATTTTGACACACCACCACAGGGACAAACCTTGAGAACATCATGTTAAGTGAAATAACCGAAAAGACACGTACTGCTTGATTATACTTAATGCAGCACCTAGAGAAATCAAATTCACAGAGACAGAAAGCAGAGTGGTGGCTGCCAGCGGTTGGTGGGAGAGGGGGATCAGAGCTGGTGTTTAATGGGGACAGTTCCAGGTTTGCAAGGTGAAAGGGACTCTGGAGATGGGTGGTGGTGATAGTGGTGCATCAGCATGAATGTTCTTTTTTTTTTAATTTTTAAAGAATTTTATTTTTGAAATATAATAAGGAGTATAATTAAGCATGAAATAATTTTATTCTTTTTTTAAAAAATTTTTTTAATTCTTTATTTTATTGATTATGCAACTACAGTTGGCCCATTTTCCCCCCTCACTCCCCACCACCCTGCCCATCCCCTCCCACCCTCATTCCCCCCTTTAGTTCATG
>PVIA01010046.1:0-55301 GCA_004024845.1 Tonatia bakeri
CTTTGCCCACTTTTTAATTTAATTGTCTTCCTGGAGTGGAGTTGTGTGAGTTCTTTATATTCTGGAGATCAAATGCTTGTCTGAGGTATCATTGGCAAATATATTTTCCCATATGATTGCTTCCCTTCTCATTTTACTGCTTTCTTTAGCCATGCAGCTTTTTATTTTGTTGAGGTCCCATTTGTTTATTCTCTCCTATATTTTAATTAACAAAAATAAGAATAAATAAAATCTTTGCATTTGTTTTATGTCATAGTATATGGTGTATCTTATTGAATGTTTCATGTGTTTTTAAAATGTGTATTCTGATGTTGCTGGGTGTTCTATAAATGCAAATTATATTCATTTGGGTTAGGCGCTGTTCAAATCTTTTATATCCTTGCTGATTTCCTACTTAAGTGTTTTGCCAATTGCTGAGAGGCATGTTGAATTTAACAACCAAGATGGATTTGTCTATTTCTGCTTTCCTCAGTTTTCATTTCATGTGTGGTGATACCTTTGTTTTATGCACATAGGATTGTTATTTTGGGTAGCTAGAAACTTCTATCATGTAATGCCACTTTCTAACTTAGAAATATTCTTTACTGTGAAGTCTGCCCTTAGTGTTCAGCATGTTTTGAGGTTGATCTGTTTTGTAATATGCATCAGTACCTCTTTCCTTTTCATAGCTGAATACTATTTTATTTTACAAGTACACCACATTTATCCGTTCATCTGTTGATGGACATTTGGATTATTTACCTCTTTTGGATATCATGAATAGTGCTATGACATTCATGTACAAGTTTTGTATGTCTTTTTCAAATATTTAGGATAAGTGTATAGCAGAATTGCTGCAACATCAGGCAAAGTAGCTTCTTATTTTATTAACTATGAAGGGGGACCCAAAAACCCCAGAATTTATTTATAAAACCTCATGTATTTATTCTTACATGTTTATACTTCAGTCACCTTCAAAGTACTCCATTTGATGCAATACACCTATCGAGATGTTTTTTCCACTGCTCAAAACATTTTTTGAACTCATTTATGTTGATGCCTTTTAGTACTTCCTCCATTTTTTGTTTCACCCTTCCACATCAGCAAAACATTTTCTTTTGAGGACTATTTCATCTGGGGAAACATAAAGCAGTCACTTGGGACAAAATCAGGTGAAAAGGTGGGTGGGTCATGGCAGTCATGAAATCTTGGTCAAAAACTGGTGAACACTCAGTGCAGCATGGGCAGGTGCCCTCAACGCATTGAAAGTCTTCCAAAAACATTCACCGAAGCAAACCATAGCCTCTCAGAAGACCAATACAGATGGGTTCCTAGAACACTAACCTAGCAGCAGAAGCCTGTACTACAAGCAGCCCACCCTCCAGAAGATAACCTTTGGGTTCCCCCTCATATAAGGTAGCCACGTTCACAAAAGGAGGATTTGTTACTAATATAACAGAATGTAGGAAATGCTCATGAGCAGCCATATGCAGTATCTTTACAAATGGCAATTCAGAATATGGAGGTATTTAAAATCACTAGGAAAAGGATGGATAAAACAGTATATTGAGCATTGGCTACTAATCTAGAAGAAAAAAATACAGATTCTAATATCAAATTACATCAAATGACGCACTGGATATATAGAGACATTTACTTTGTATCCAGTGTATGATGGTGGATGTTTTGCTGTCAGTATGACAGCTGACCCAGGTAGCAATGCTGGCAATTAGGGTAGTAAAGGCTTGATCCACAACTACATTCCAGACAGTTTTGTCACTGAACAGTCTCTTAACATGGGCATGTAGTCAAACAACCCAGATGTTGTGCTTAGAAGCTGTAACTTTCCCCACAGTTCACAGCTCCAAAGAGCATTGCTTTTGTCAGTCTGTAGTGTTATAACTGGCATCTCAAATAGGCACAAGAGCCCAGACTAAATAAAAATACACCAATTTTATCAAAGGGAATATTGGCTATAGTTGAGAACACATTAAGTTTTGGGTCTGCATAATTGCAGAGGTTGAAGAATCATAGGATCAGAGTGATTTCAACTAGTCAAACCATTAGTGAAGCAAGGCCTACTTTGAGTAATCTCTATGGATTTAGGGCCTTACTGAGCCAGCAGGTTTGCTCCAGGCAGCAAAATGGGGGTAAATCTCCTCTCTAAGGAATAGCTACTATTTCATATACAGCTGATACTGCTGGGTCAGGACAGCTGTATTCTTGAATACACCATGTTCATTTCACAGTAGGGTTGTTAAGTCCTTTCCATCTTGTTAGTAAGCCTAAGATGACACATCCCCAAATCAAATCAAGGCCTCTGCAAATCAGATATCCAATGTAAAAGAACTCAAGAGTAAGCTAATAGCTGCTTACATAGAGGGTACCCTTGGTAGCATTGTCAGGGCATCAAGTCAAACTACTCCCTCACCCCTAAGGGTACCTCCTTTTGTCAGAAGTTTGAATCAACAAAATCAGTCAGACTTGAAGCCCAAATGGTCATTAAGGCCTGTGGGACTCAAAAGTATCTTCTTTACTTCCTGACTTGGAGAATTTTGTGACTAATGAGAACAGGGAGTACAACATATTAATTTCTACCGCACTTCCAGATGTACAAGTAACCGCAGTATATTGCTCTGATACAAATGGCCCCATTTATTGATAAAGTTTCATTCATGTCCCTTCCCTACTGTAAATTGTAACCTAGCAACATTATCTAAATCTAGGTATCCCTTACCTCTATGGGAACTGGTATCTGTATCCTATGGGACCATAAAAACCTGAGTTCTTCCCCTCCCTCGAAGTTCCCAGAATGCTTGGGTGTATGCCAAAGGCCTTAGGTCCCCTTTGGAGATAGGAAAATCTCTTTCTCTTGGGGGAGGGGGGGAGGGGTTTATAGGATCAAAGTTAAAGGACACATGGATAAAAGCTAGGGGGAGGGTGGTAATGGGAGGGAGGTAGGGAGGGGGGAGGGAGGGCTTGATTGGGAGTAAAGGGGAGAAAACTGTACTTGAACATTCATTTAAATTAAAAAAAAAATCTCTTTCTCTTTAAAGCAGCTGAGGTTGGGGTATATGAAAGTGCCAGGAGGTATGATGGGAAAGTGGCTTCATGACATTAAACAAGCCACATTTACTTTAGTTGCACAATAGCTGCTCATCAATTCATCCAATTAAAAAAAAAAACAAACTTCCAACTGTACTTGAATAACAATTAAAATAAAATAAAAAATAAAAAACTTCCAATTTTTTGGTTCAAAACCCAGTATCAGGTGATATGATCTACTTCATTATATTGAAAGGAGGTCTTTTGTGTAAATTCTCTGATGATCTCTGAGGGACTGACTCCTTGACATATCAACCCTATAACAAGGTTTGTACCCTGTGGCTGATGTCAGCTTAACTTACACAGTAATATTCTGCCTCTCTAGTAGTGGAATGGCTAAATTATGTGCAGAAACAGACCTGAAACATGTAAGAGTTCAACAGAACACAAGCTTAAGTCTTGCTCACAAAATGTTCAAATGAAAAGATATGGAAGAGAATTTTGATCCACATCCAAATTTTGATCCACATTTGGCTCTTGTCTTGGGCTGTGTGCCATGTTAAACCATGGCACCCAAGGTTGTCCTGGAAGTCCTCCCCATTTCACCCTTACAGAAGCCTGATAGTTTGTTGGGGAAGTCTTTTGTCAGAACTAGATGTGGCATACAACATGAGCATCCATGTTCAATTAGCCAGTCACAAAGTCCCACTTAGATGAAAGGGAGACCGGGAAATTTATATTAGCTATGTGCCCAGAGGAAAAATGATATTCTTACTAGTGAAAAGATTACCAGCCTGTGTGATGTATGAGAGTTATCTAATAGGGCATGATTTCATTCAAAAGCGCTTTCCACATTAGCTTGAAAGAAATAGCAGCCTATGTGAATTCTCTGAATACTCTCTAGGTTACCTTTTGGACAAAATTCTTTCTGTATTTATATTTATATTTATATGGTTTTTCTCCTGTTAGAATTTTCTGATGTCAAATGGGTTGGTCTTTTAGCCAGAAGCATTTTTCAGTTATTGTATCAATAGGGTTTTCTCCCTCTCTGAATTCTCTGGCATACATTTAGGGTTGACTTCTTACACAATTTTCCATATTCATTACATTCATAAGATTGCTCCCCACTGTGAGTTCTCTGATGTACTCTGAGGTTTGATTTCTGGCCAAAAGTTTTCCCACACTTATTACATATAAAGGGTTTCTCCCCTGTATGAATTCTCTGATGATCACTAAGGGTTGCCTTCCTGACAAATTTTTTCCCACATTCATTACATTTAAATGGTTTCTCCCCAGTGTGAATTCTCTCATGAACTCTGAGAGTTGATGTCCTGGCAAAAGTTTTCTCACATTCATTACATTTAAATGGTTTTTCTCCTGTGTGTGTTTTCTGATGTTGGATGAGATGGTCTTTTCGCCAGAAGGATTTTTCACATTCTTTACATTGATAAGTTTTCTCACCACCATGAGTTCTCTGATGTATTCTGAGGTTTGATTTCTGGCCAAAAGTTTTCCCACATTCATTACACTGAAATGATTTCTCCCCTGTGTGAATTCTATGATGGTCTCTGAGGGTTGACTTTTGAACAAAAGTTTTCCCACACTCACTACATTCATAGGGCTTCTCTCCTGTATGAATTCTCTGATGTCCCCTGAGAGTTGATTTCTGAACAAATGTTTTCCCACATTCTTTACATTTATAGGGCTTCTCTGCTAAGTGAATTCTCTGATGTGTGCTGAGATGTGACTTCTGGGAGAAAGTTTTTCCACATCCATTACATTCAAAGGGTTTCTCTCCTGTGTGGGTTCTCTGATGTTGAATGAGATGTCCTTTTTGGCAGAAGGATTTCTCACATTCATTGCATTTATAGGGTTTTACCTGAGAGTGAGTTCTCTGGTGTACTCTGTGGGCTAATCTCCTATTTTCACAATATTCAAAGGGTTTATCCCCAGTTTGTGTTTTGTCATTATATACCAGTGCATTTCCTTCTGTGACAATTCTCTGAGGCTCAGTGCGATGAGATCTCCTGTTGAAGTTATTCCTACTGGCATTACGTTCATAGTGTTTCACAGAGATATTAAATGTATTGTATTCCTTGACAGGTGACTTCTCAGAGAAGGATTTCTTACACTGCTTAAGATTAGAGTGTTTCTCTCCCATCGCAGTTATTTTTTGGTCAAAGAGACTCATTGTATCACAGTTTTTCCTAAATTCATCATCTTTACAGGATTTTTCTCCTGTGTGAGTAATCTCATCTGTAACACAGGCACCATCATCATAAAGTTTTTCAGTTTCAGTGCATTCAAAAGCTTGTTTGAAAGTTTGGCACTTTTGATATTCAGGAAGATTTTCCTTGTAATTGAAGGTTTTCCCATTTTTGTTATATTCGTAAAATTTCTCTCCAGTATGAGTTCTCTCAAAGTTAATTTTGAAAGGCAAATTTTCACAGACATCACAGAAACCTGTTTTTTTTGTTGAATGGGTTCTATTAATGATAAATTGAGAAGTATTATGCAAATTCACTCCCCCCAAGTCATATTTACAGGACATTTTTGTTGAAGAAACAGGAGCTATGTACAGATTAACTGGTTTTCCCAAAACTTCCTCTTCCTCTCCAGTGAAAGGTTTATTATTGATCAACGTTACTTGCTGAAAGTGTTTGATTTTCTTCCTCTTGATCAGGTAATCATCTCTGTAATGTTCTAAAAATGGGAAAAATTGAAAGCATTTAGTGAATCTTACTTTTTTTTATGAATGGGACTTATGAAAATATACCTTATGTTGCATTTCAGGTTTTGGTTTTTCAAGATGAAATAATTTGTATGTGTATATGTGTATATGTGTGTGTGTGTGTGTGTGTGTGTATTCACCCTCTTTCAAAAATATTTATAGTGAAAAATGAGAGGGGAAACTGGTAATAAATGCATATCTGTATTTGGATTTTGATAGATTGGATTTTTCTACCTGGATGTAAAAGGGAAAGAAAAGCAAAACAGAAATTAGACTTTTAGAGGAGCGATTAAGGAGCAGGAAAACCACATCATGGGATGAATATAACAAGGACCATAAAGTAAGGGGAGTAATAAGGAAAATTAGAAGACAATGAGCATTGATGGGCAAGGCCCAACAGGGGAAGGATTTGATTTGAGGAAATAATGTCAGTATCAGTCCAATATTATCTAGGCTACACTAACAGAATCCTCAAGAGTATACATACTACCAATTTGATATCATCCCTTATTGCCATTCAAACTTTCAACATCAAATTAAATTGATGGCATTAACTGCCTCGTGATTAAATGAAATTTACAGTTCAGGGTTTAACCCACCTTAAAGCTGTGAGCCTGTATAGTAATAAAAGTAAGTGTAAAACTGATAAAAGGAAAATCCATTCTTGCAACTAAGTTATATTCACTGGTACCTTTGATATATTCTCTCAAAATTGAACAATAAGTGAACTTGGTCACTTACCTTACCCTAAGTTTCTACATTTCAATTTTATATGAATGGTCCAGTTTTTAATGTGGTATCATGGATCCACTTTAGAAAGGTCCAAACCCTGGGTGGCTCAGTTGGTTGGAGTGTTGTCCTATACACCAAAAGGTTGCAGGTTCGATCCCCAGTCAGGTATATACAAGAAAGAAACTAATCAGTGTTTCTTGCTCACATTCATGTGTCTCCTCTCTCTTCCCCCACCCCGTACTCTCTATAAAAAGCATAAAAACATACCTTCAACTGAGAATTTTTTTAAAAAGGTCCAAATTCTTCATTATTCTAGATGCCTGTTTGTTACAGGATATCTGACTTGTGAATATCATCTACTTTTGAGCCATCTTTTAACTCTCCACTAAGCATGAACATAATTTATATTTGTATCAAAGTTATATGTATTATATAACAGTATTCAGGGAACGGTCATGGAATTATAAATCACGTCAAAAATTAGAACACAGATGACTTGGCAAAAACCCCTATTTGACCCTCCCTGCTTACAGTTTCTTCATGCTTATGAGACCATCACTCTCCTAATGTTTATGTAATAATTTCCTGTCTTTGTAGTTTTAGTACCAACATATGACTTCCTAAAAATGTAACTAAGCTTTGCCTTTTTCTGACACATATATGTAATCATACATGCACATTTATATTTTTTTGGTTTTACTTAATATATGTTTATAATCACTGTATAAGATTTTATGTAGCTTTATGATTCTCCCTTAGAAATACAAGTATTTCTTTATTGCTGATGAGCCAAATTTTTGGCAAACCTGCCCAGATGTTGCCATAAATACTCTTTTATTCATTTTGGAAAATACAACAACCCTTTCTGTAGGGAATACAGTTAGGGAAGGGACTGCTTGGTGACAAAGTATGTAAAACTTCAACTCAATTTGATAACATCCTCCTAACTACACAGTGATTTTACCAGTTTACATTTTCAGTCAGTGAATGAGGATCTTTAATATTTCACATCCTCATTAGGACTTGGCATTACCAGGTTTGTTAATTTTACCACATATCATCCACCTCTTATCTCACCTAATACATATTTTTCACTCTGTGAAAAATAAAAAGGTTGAATACATTTTCAAAGATTAATGCCCATTTCAAAGTTCCTACTCAAAATCTTTAGTCTGTTTTTTAACTGAGTTATTACCTTTTCCTGTATTGACCTGTGAAAGTTCTTACATTTTCAGGATGCTTGTCCTTTTCAGGTTCCTTGTATTGTACATATTCTGCTACTCTGTGGCTTGTTTTTTTATCTTTTTACTGGTATCTTTTATGAACAAAGTTCTGAATTTTAATTTAGTCAAGTTTATTAATCATTTCCTATTTTTTAATCTTCACCTGAGGATATGCTTATTGATTTTAGATAGAGAAGAAGAGGGAAAGAGAAAGAAACATTGATGTGAGAAACAATTAGCAGTTGCCTCCTGTATGCGCCCAAGACAATATTGCTGTAAATACTCTTTCTGGTGTACAAGACGAGGCTCCAACCAACTGAGCCACTCAGCCAGGTCAATCATCTCCTTTTGATTTATGATTTTTGTGCCTTTGTGACTTTTTTTAAAAGTCTATTTTTTAAATTTTTATTTATTTATTTTTAGAAAGAAGCTTAAGAAAATTCTTGAAATACGCAGGTGTTCACTGCTAAACTGAGCTTCTGGAATCCAGCTACCCATAGAATTCTGTCTGCCAGTACTCAGACTTACCATGGTGACTCTGGTTTGAGAATTCTTCCTCTAAGAACCAAGGTTCTTCTCCTTGTTCCAACTTGAAGATGACCTCTGGTTTGAAAATGCAGTTTCCTATAAACAGGGAACAATGGAGTACTTAGGCTAGATGATAAGATTGTTGGTACCCCCAAAATTTAGAAAGATACAGCTTCAGGAAAAGCAACCTGAAGGTCCTCATTTGAATTTATTATTGG
Organism: Tonatia bakeri; assembly: GCA_004024845.1. NCBI lineage: Eukaryota > Metazoa > Chordata > Mammalia > Chiroptera > Phyllostomidae > Tonatia > Tonatia bakeri. The sequence goes on from PVIA01010046.1 coordinate 8,457, forward strand.
AAATTAACAACACATTCTCCAACAGGGCTCAGTTACTTTATACTCCTGAATTAAAAGCCTAAATAACATTAAAATCTAAATAAAGTATCCATGTGTACTAGTTCATAAAGAAGAAATGCTTTCTGCACAGCATTCCGAAAGTAAGCTATGCTCATACGCTCACCCACTGAGACTAGGTTGTTGTAGTTCTCCAGCATCACATCTCTGTACAGGGTCCTTTGAAGAGGACCCATTTGCTGCCACTCCTCCTGGGTGAACTCCACAGTCACGTCCTTGAATGACACTGATGCCTACAATAATACATTTCTGGTCAATTTGAAGGGTTCAGAATTAGGCGACATAGAAAAATACATATGAAAACAATTCTTATGTCTACTATAAAGAGTATAATAACAAATGAAAATAAGCATGCCTATTTTGGATCTAATTTTATACTTTGGAGTTAATGAGTAAAAGTGTTTATAACTTAATTTGTATATACTTTTGAGTTATATATATGTACAACCAATAAGCACATTAGTAAAGCTTTTGTTGTTTGAATTTTTTTAAGTATAAATAAATTTCCAAATAAATATATTGGGATGTGGGGAATAAACTTTTCTCCACACCCCAATATACAACCTTAGGCATATACACTCTAGGCAAGGGGTCAGCAAATCATGACCTGTGGCCAAATCCAGCAAGACACTTTTTAAATTAAGTTTTATTGGGGCACAGTTACAAGTACCCAGTCATTTTGTATTATCTTTGGTTGTGCTTGTGCTGAAATGGCCAAGCCTAGTAGTTTCGTAAGAGACCTTATACCTATCAAAGGAAAATATGTATTATCTGACCCATTACAGAACAAATTTGACAATTTCTGGACTAAACAATCCAATTAAAGGAAAAATTGACAGCATAAAAACAACAAAGAAAATACAATTTATAGAAAGAGATAAATATAGATTGAAAAAAAATTGATGTTATAATAACATGAAAAGTAATAGATTTGAAAGTAAGAAAGAATGCTAAAAACATGATGAATAACAATATAATGATAAAATCATCCTTTTAACAGAAGATATAACAAACATAAATAGGTATGCACTTGAAAACATAGCTTCCATATATGGTCAACCCTTATTATTCGGAGATTTCAGAGATTCTGTATTTGCAAATTCACTTACTCACTAATATTTACTTATAACCTCAAAATCAATACTCATGATTTTGTGGTCATTTGTGGAATTCACAGAATGGTAAAAAATTTGAGTGCCCAATACACGTTTTCCCAGCTGAGGTTGAACAAGATAATGTTTGCCTTCATGTTTCAGCTCTCATACCATAAACAAGTGTCCTTTTGCAGGCTGTTTAGCACACTTTTTGCATTTTTATGCTTTTTCTTGTGATTTCACTTTTTAATGTTCCCAAGTGTAAGAAGGTTGTGCTGTGTCTCATGGAAAAAATAAAGGTGTTAGATAAGCTTTGTTCAAGCATTAATTATGGTGCTGTTGGCTGTTAGATCATGAATCTACAATAATCAGGTAAGGTGATTGAAACAAAAACAGATATAAAACAAGGTTATCTACTGATTGGTTGCCCAAAATGTTGTGACCAGAGACTTGCAGGAACCTAACCCTATATTTCCCCTAAGAGCAAGGCTTAAGTACTTGCTTATTCAGTGTTCATGGTGACTTAGAACATAACTGATAATAATGAGAATTGACTGTTGATAAATAAAAGTTAACAGAAATTAGGTAGATAGATCCACAGTTATAATTAGTGCTTTTAACACAACTCTCTCAGTAACTAATGGGACAAGCAGTCCGGAAAAAAAAACCCAGAAGGGATTCAGAACAAGGGTCAGCAGACTCTATAGCCCAGAGGCCAAATCTGGCCCACTACCAGTTCTTTTATAAGTAACATTTTATTGGAACACAGTCACATGCATTTGTCCATGTATTATTTATGGCTGCTCTAGCACTAAAAGTGTAGAGTTTGGTGGTTCCAACAAAGCTTACTCTCTGACACTTACATAAAAAGTTTGCTGACACTGATACAGAATATTTAAATGACATAATTAACCAACTTGACTAAATGAAATATATAGGATAAACTAATTGTAACAAATTATTTTTTGTGTACTTTGTATACTAAAATACAAAAACAGTAAGTCTCAAAAAATTAGAAAAAAAATACACTATTATTTTGAATTTTTGCTCAGAGATATAGAGAGCTGAAAAGAGCAGTGCAGTCATGCACCACTTAACAATGGGGATATGTCCTATGAAATGCTTGATTAGATGATTTTATCATTGTGTGAACATCACAGAGAGTACGTACACCTACCCAAATGGTACAGCCTATTACACACCTAGGTTATATGGTACACTAGCATCATATATGCAGTTTGTCACTGACCAAAGCATTGTTATGTGGCACATGACTGTAGTAATGCTGTTACAACAAGAGAAAAGCTGGGCAACCTGAAAATTAATGTCTATAAATACTAAAGAATCTACAAAAACTACCAGAGCTAACAAATTCAGCATACTCTGAGGATTCAAGATGAACATACAAAAACCATTTGTATGTCTGTACACTAACAACAAACAATAAAAATTTGAAGAAAACAATTGCACATAAAATAAAATAGAAAATAATAAAATACTTATGCATAAATTTAACCAAGAAGATGTAAGACATGTACATTCAACACTAAAAAACATTGCTAAAAGGAATTAAAGAAGACATTAATAAATGGAAAGACATCTATGTTCATCAGTTGGAAGATTTAGTATTGTCTTGACAGTAATACACCCCAAAGTGAAACCTGTATCAAAATCCCAATAGTCTTTTTTGCAGAAATGTCAATCCTAACATTCATATGAAATCACAAGGGGCTCTGAATAGCCAAAACAATCTTAAAATTAACAAAGTTTGAGGACTTGCACTTCCTGGTTTCAAAGCTTAACTATAAAGCAACAGTAATCAAGACAGTGTGGTATTGTTGCAAAGACAGATATATAGATCCACACAAGAAATCAAAGAGAAAAACTAGACTTAATCAAAATTTAAAACTGTGCATCAAAGGACATTAGTGAAGATAGTGAAAACACAACCTACAGAGTGGAAGGAAATATTCATGAATTATATACAGAACTCCAGTCTTACAATGGTTTGACTTACAATTTTTTTACTTTATAATGATGTGAAAGTGATACATGATAAATTACATGAGCTATTCAACACTTTGTTATAAAACAGGTTGTGTGTGAGGTGATTTTCCCCATTTTGACTAATTCACGTTCTAGGCATGTTTAAGGTAGGCTAGGCTTTGCTATGACATTCCATAGGTTAGTTATATTAAATACATATTTTACTTAGATTTTCAACTTAACCATCAAGAAGTGTCTGTGTCTAAGAAATATCTAGGAGCCAGAATATATAAAGAACTCCTATAACTGAATAACAACAACAAAAAAGCCTAATTATAAAGTGGGCAAAGCAACTGAACAGACTTTTCTCCAAAGAAGATACACAAATAGTCAGTGAGCACATGAAAAGATGTTCAATGATATTGTCAGGGAAATGCAAATGAAAACCAAAACTCCAATGAGCCACAGCTTCAAAATGTACAAGAATAAGACTTAAACAGAAATTAATGACATAAAGATTGGAAAGCAAGTAAAATTGTCTTTATTTGCAAAAGACCTAATTGTGTATATTTAAAATAAAAATAATCTACAAATAAGCTGTTAAATTATTAGATATGAAATACAGGCACGCCTTGTGTTATTGCACTTCCCAGATATTGTGCTTTTTACACACTAAAGGTAAGACCTTCCACCAGCCAAAAAGATTATGAGTTTCTGAAGACTCAGATAATGGATGGCATTTTTTAGCAACAAACTTTTCATTAAGGTATGTACATTATTTCTTTTTGACATAATGCTACTATATTCTTTATAGACTATAGTTCAGTGTAAACATAATTTTTATATGCACTGGGAAACCAAAAATTGCATGTGACTCATCTTATTTTGATATTTGTTTTATTGCTGTGATCTAGAACTGAACCTACAATATCTCTGAGGTATATGTGCATTAAAAAATACATTGCAGTATAGTAAACCAACAGTAAAAAATTAGAAAATAAAAATAAAAAACAATATTATTCACAATAACATCAAAATAGATTAAATATATAGGAATCAATCTAATGAAACATGTCAAAGACTTCACATCTAATCTGAAAAACTACCCAGCAGGATTTTCTATGGAAACTGACATTATTTCTATGAAAATGCAAAGAACCAAAATTAGCCAATAACTTTTTTGAAGAAGTAAAACTTTAAGGCTTTACACTACTATATTTCATGACTTACTATAATGAAACACTAATTATGGCAGTGAAATACTAGCAAAGAGATAAATAATAAAAAAAAACAAAATGCAGTTTATATATAGACAAAGACATGTGGTCACTTGATGGACAACAGAATCCCTGCTGCAACTCAGTGGACAGAGGAAGGTCTTTTCAACAAACAGTATCAGAGTAATGTGATATCCATATGGAAATATGAACCTTGACACTTTATATCATATACTAACACAATGTCAGGCAATCAAGCTTAAATAATCAAGAACCTACTAACAACACAGGAGAATATCTACATGATCTTAGAGTAAGGAAAGATCTTTCACCCATGACATACCGATGACAAAGGATTAACATTAAAGAAAACAATGACACTGAGCTTTGAGGACTTGCACTTCCTGATTTCAAAACTTAACTATAAAGCTGTAGCATCAAGGCAATCCATTTCCAGGTATAGATCCACAATAATTAAAGGCAGAATCTCAAAGATATTTGTATACCTATGTCCACAGCAGTATTACTCACAATAGTTAAAAGGTAGAAGCAAAATAGGTGTCTGTTACTGGATAAATGTATAAATAAAATGTGGTATATACACACAATACAATATTATTTAGCTTTAAAAAGAAGTATATTCTGATACATACTACAACATGGATGAACTTTGAGAACTTTATGCTAATGAAATAAGCCAGTCACAAAAAGACAGTCTCTTTAATAAATGGTGTTGGGAAAATCAGACTGATACATGCAAAAAAAAAAAAAAAAAGGAAAGAAAGAGAGAGAGGGAGAGGGGGAGAGAAAGGAAGGAAGGAAGGAAGGAAGGAAGGAAGGAAGGAAGGAAGGAAGGAAGGAAGGAAGGAAATAGACCATCAACTTACAGCACACACAAGAATAAACTGAAAACAGAGTATAGGAACTTCCCGCCAAGATGGAGGCATAGGTAGATACACTGTGCCTCCTCACACAACCAAAAGAAGGACAACAATTTAAAAACAAAAACAACCAGAACTGACAGAAAATTGAACTGTATGGAAGTCCAACAACCAAGGAGTTAAAGAAGAAACACTCATCCAGAGTGTTGAGAAACGCTTCTACAAAGTGGTGGGGCAGGGGGACAGAATATGGATTGGAGGGGGTGTGCTTGGTGGAGGGGAATAAAGGGAGGCAAATGGGACAACTGTAACAGCATAATCAATAAAATATATTTTTAAAAAAGAATAGTATAGGAAATGGAGAAACCAAAGACCTTATATATAGAAAATAATTAGATTATAAATCGAAATTAGAAGAAATCGAAAACTTATTTGAACAAATAATGAAGGAAAACTTGCCCAATCTGGTGAAAGAAATAGACTTCCAGGAAGTTCAGGAAGCCCAGAGAGTCCCAAAGAAGTTGGACCCAAAGAGGAACACACCAAGGCACATCATCATCAACTGTGGACATGAACTAAGGGGGGTGGGAAATACTGGAGGGACAGGTGGTACAGGGCAGAGGAGGATAAAGGGGAGAAAAGGGGGGACAACTATAATAGCATAATCAGTAAAATATACTTAAAAATAAATATTCCTCCGCCCACCCGCTCTGACAAAGGGTCCTCTGCTCAGGTGGACAGAAGAGGACCCTCCAATTCCAGGAAGATGGGCTGCAGAAAGGTAATAATAAAATAACAACTTAAGCAGTTAGGAGTTCCAGCCAAGATGGAGGCATAAGTAGAAACCCTTCGCTTCCTTGAACAACGAAAAGGAGGATAACAACCAATCTAAAATCAATAAATAACCAGGAGACCCAGAAAAGCAAACTTCATGGAACTCTGACAACCAAGGGATTAAAGAACCAGACCGGTGTGCCAAGACAAAGAAATATGGCCCAAGTGAAAGAACAGAGCATAACCTAAGAAACAGAACTAAGCGAGGAGGAAATCGCCAACTGATCTGATGGAGAACTTAAAGCCCTGGTGATCAAAATGCTCACAGATCTGACTGATCTTGGTTGAAAAATGAAAAAAACAAATGAAAGATACCCACAATGAAACAAAGCAAAATATTCAGAGAACCAACAGTGACAGGAAGGAAACTAGGACTCAAAGCAACAATTTGGAACAAAATGAAAAAATAAACGTCCAATGGAAACAGAATGAAGAAACAGAATTTAAAAAAGTGAGGAGAGGCTTACAAGCCTCTGGGACAACCTGAAATGTTTCAATATCCAAATCATAGGGGTCCCAGAAGGAGAAGAACAGCAAGAAATCGAAAACTTATTTGAACAAATAATGAAGGAAAACTTGCCCAATCTGGTGAAAGAAATAGACTTCCAGGAAGTTCAGGAAGCCCAGAGAGTCCCAAAGAAGTTGGACCCAAAGAGGAACACACCAAGGCACATCATCATCAAGTTATCCAAGATTAAAGACAAAGAGAACTTTAAAAGAAGCAAGGGGAAAGGAGACAGTTATCTACAAAGGAGTGCCCATGAGGCTATCAGCTGATTTCTCAAAAGAAACCCTGCAGGCAAGAAGGGGCTGGAAAGAAGAATTTGAAGTCATGAAAGGCAAGGACCCACATCAATTTACAGCAAGATTACTCTATGTAGCGAAACTTTCATCTAGAATGGAAGGGCAGATAAAGTGCTTCCCAGATAAGTTCAAGGTAAAGGAGTTCATCATCACCAAGCCCTTATTATATGAAATGTTACAGGGACTTATCTAAGAAAAAGAAGATAAAAAATATGAACAGTAAAATGACAACAAACTCACAACTATCAACAAATGAACCTAAAAGAAAAGAAAACCAATGAAAACAAAAGCTAAGCAAACAACTAGAACAGGAACAGAATCAGAGAAATGGAGATCACATGGAGGGAGTTCAGTGGGGAGGGGGAAGGGAAGAATGGGAGGGAAAGGTACAGGGAAGAAGAAGCATAATTAGTAGGCATAAAATAGATGGGGAGAGATAAAAAATAGTATAGGAAACAGAGGACTCAGAATTTATATGTACAACCAGTGGACATGAACTAAGGGAGGGGAATGCTGGAGGGCTGGGGGGGGCATGGTGGAGGAGGGATAAAGGGGGAAAAATTGGGAAAACTGTAGTAGCATAATCAATAAAAAAATACTTAAAAAAAACAACTTAAATAGTTAACTGCCTTGCAGTGCTGTGGATAATTGATAAAATTTGGAAAGAATGCAGCCATCCAAGAATGAATAAACTGTGGCATATTAATATAATAAAACCTACATGATCTAAACATGACATGAAAAATATTTAATAGTTAAATATACAAGGAGGAAAAAGTATACTATAAACACTGTGACCCATTTTTAAAATATATACATGCATAAATAAAAGTCTACATGTATTATCAGAAAAATATTATATTTCTCTTTGACTTGGTATAATTTTGCTTATTATTATTTCCTCCTTTATGTTATTTATGTATTCTGATGTCTTACAATGAGCATTTTTTGCTTATATAATAAACAATAAAAGGGCAAAAATAAAAATAATAAATAAATAAAAATACATACCAAAGTAAAAAATAAAAGAATAAACTGAAAACAGATAAAAGATTTATTTAAATGTAAGTCGCAAAACCATACAAATCCTAGAAGAAAACATAGGCAGTATGCACTGACTAGTATGGTTCAGTTGGCTGGGCATTGTTCCACAATGCAAAGGGCTGCCAGTTCAATTCTGGGTCAGGGCACATGCCCGAGTTGCAGGTTCAGTCCCAGGCTGGGGCGCATACAAAAGGTAACCAGTGGATGTTTCTCTCTCACAAAGATTTTCCTCTCCCTTGTTTTCTCCCTTCGTTCCCTTATCTTTTAAATACATTAAATCTTAAGTAAAAACATATGCCATAAAATCTTAGACATCTCACGTAGCAATGTTTTTGCCAATATACCTCCTAAGGCAAGGGAAACAAAGGGAAAAAACTAAAAAAATGGGACTACATCAAACTAAAAAGCTTCTGCATAGCAAAAGAAACTATCAACAAAATGAAAAGGGAACCTACTGTATTGGAAAACATAGTAGCCAATGATACATCTGATAAGAGGTTAATTTTCAAAATATGTACAGAACTTATACAACTCAACATGATTAAAACAGACAATCCAATTAAAAAATGGACAAAGGACCTGAGTAGACATTTCTTCAAAGAGGACATACAAATGGCCAATAGACATATCAAAAAATGCTCAATGTCACTAATCATCAGAGAGATGCAAATTAAAACTACAATGAGGTGTTATCTCACACCTGCCAGAATAGCTACGATCAATAAATCAGCAAACAAGTGCACGTGAGGATGTGGAGAAAAGGGGACCTTAGTTCACTGTTGGTGGGGATGCACACTGGTGTAGCCACTGTGGAAGAGTATGGAATTTCCTCAGAAAATTATAAATGGAACTGCTATTTCACCCAGCAATCCCACTTCTGGGAATATATCCTAAGAATCCTGAAACACTGATCAGAAAAAATATATGCAACACTATGTTCATAGCAGCATTATTTACCATACTCAAGATGTGAAAATAGGCCCTCACTGGTGTGGCTTAGTGGATTGAGTGCTGGTCTGCGACCGTTGGGTCTCTGGTTTGATTCCCCATGAGGGAACATGCCTGGGTTGCAGACCAGGTCCCCGACAGGGGCTGCGAGAGAGGTAACCACACATTGATGTTTCTCTCCCTCTTTCTTTCTCTTTCCCTTCCCCCTGTCTAAAAATAAACAAACTAAATTTTTTAAAAAAGGTGTGAAACTAGTCCAAGTGCCCATCAGTAGATGAGTGGAAAATAAGCTGTGGTACATTTATACAATGGAATACTACACAGCTATAAAAAAGGAGCTATTACCCTTTGCAACAGCATGGATGAACCTGGAGATTATTATGTTAAGTGAAATAAGCCAGTCAGAGAAAGACAAATACCATATGATCTCACTCATGTGGAAAGTAATGAACAAAATAAACTGATGAACAAAATAAAACCAGAGGCATGGATACATGAAACATACATGCAGATTTCAGAGGGGAGGGAGATGGGGGGACTGGAAGATATTAGCCAAAGAACTTATAAGCATATATGCATAGCCCATGGACACACAGGACAATATGGTGAAAGCCGGGAGGGTAGTGGGGACTGGGTGGAGGGGGACAAAGTGGAGGAAAGGGGGGAACACCTGTAATAGTGTCAAGTAAAAAAACAAACACTACATGATTCCACTTATATGAGTAGTGAAATTCATAGACAGAAAGTAGAATGGTGTTTGCCAGGGGCTGAAAAGAGGTAGGAATGGGAAGTAGCTATTTAATGGGTCTAGATCTTCACTTTTGCAAGATGAAACAGTTCTGGAGATGGTGCACAACAATATGAATGTACTTAACAATACTGACTGTACACTTAAAACTTGGCTAAGATGGTACATTTTATATTATCTGCATTTTACTACCATTAAAAATAAAATGGGGGAAAAAAGGAAAAGAAAGTAAAGAGCCAGGTGTCTTAGCTACATACACTGCTATAACCAAATACTCGACTGGGTGGCTTAACCAACAGAGATTTATTTCCTCACAATTCTAGAGGCTGAAAGCCCACAGTCAGGGTATCAGCATGGTGCATTCCAGTGAGGCCCTCTTCATGGCTTACAGATGGCCGCCTTCTCACTTTGTCCATACATGGCCTTTGTCTCAGTGCCTTAAGACCTCATTTAACCTTAATTACCTCCTTAAAGCTGTCTCCAAATACAGTCACATTAGGGGTTAGGGCGTCAGCATATGAATTGGGGGGGTGCAGGGGGGGTAACATAATTCAGTTCACAGCACCAGGTGAACCCAATGGGGATTGATCCTAAAGCTCTGTTTGGAGAAGGCAATGAGAATTTAATAGGAAGCAGAGTCGGGAACAGTAGAATGTGTTTAAGAAGTTAAATGAAGTTAGGTTTTGCTTTAAAATAAACTTACATACTGAATTTTTTAATGTCCTAGTTCTCACTAGATTGTGAATGCTATTAAGAAAAAAAGCACCTGTGTTGTTTAAGCTGTAACTATATAGCACATATGTCAATTCCCTGGGACATCTGGGCTGATCAATAAATAAATGTCAAAAAAGTCGGAGCAGCAATAAAGTAAAAAAAAGTAGTGGGGAGAGGTAACACCTCCAAAGCCTGAATTGCTCATCTTGAGAAACAGGGAATTTTATTGTATAGGGGTGAGGAGCAACTGAGGTGATTTATACACAGGAAAGACATTACTTCATAAATTTTTAGATCAGGGATCCTAATGTAATTTCAACTCCTTAACAGTTAAGTAGTAGTTACATTTATACAGTCCTAAACTTACATTTGGCCCTTTGAAGGCAACCATGAGGCTGATGTGGCCCCCAGTGAAAATGAGTTTGACACCTCTGATTTAGATGAACAACCATGTGAAAGATGTGCTTGAGGAGTTGAAGAAAGAGGTGAGCAGATTAGTAAAGAAGCTACGCCACTGGTTCAGGCAAGATACCACGGGAAGCAGTAGGAGGGATAAAGTGGAGAAATGCATTTAAAATACATTAGGTTGAGACTTATGTTTAAGTCTTTTATCCACCTTGAGTTTACTTTTGTATATGGTGTAAGTTGGTGGTCTCCTTGTTTTGCTTGTAGCTGTCCAAATCTCCCAACACCATTGTTGAAGAGGCTATTTTTACTCCATTTTATGCTTGTGTCCCCTTTGTAAAATATTAATTGACCATAGAGACTTGGGTTTATTTCTGGGCTCCCTATTCTGTTCCATCATCTATGTGTTTATTCTTATGATGCCAGTACCAGACTGTTTTGACACTATGGCCTTGTAATATAGTTTGATGTCATGTATTGTTATCCCTCCTACTTTGTTCTTCTTTCTCAAAATTGCTGTGGCTATTGAGGGTTGTTTGTAGTTCCACATGAATTTTTGAAATATTTGTTCTATATCTGTGAAATATGTCTGGTATTTTAATAGGGATTGCATTGAATCTGTAAATTGCTTTGAGTAATATGTACATTTTGATGATGTTAATTCTTCCAATCCATGAACACGGTATATGCTTCCATTTATTTGTGTCTTCCTTAATTTTTTTCTTCAGTGTTGTGTAGTTTTCTGAGTACAGGTCTTTTACCTCCTTGGTTAAGTTTAGTCCTAGGTACTTTATTTTTCTTGTTGCTATAGCAAATCGATTTCTGAATACTGACTTTGTATCCCACTGTTTTACCAAACTGACTTATTAGTTTGAGTAGTTTTTTGATGGAGTCTATAGGGTTTTCTGTGCACACTATCATGTCACCTGCAAACAGTGACAGTTTGACTTCCTCTTTTCCAGTTTGGATGCCTTTTATTTCTTTTTCTTGTCTGATGGCTGAGGCTAGAACTTCTAATACTATGTTGAATACAAGTGGTGAGATGAATGGATCAAAAAACTATGGCACATTTACACGATGGAATGCTATGCAACAGAAAGAAAGAAGGAGCTCCCGTGTTCCGCTCTTTGCAACAGCATGGATGGGTCTGGAAAGCATTATACTAAGTGAAATAAGCCAGGCAGTGAAGGACAAATACCATATGATTATACCTATAAGTGGAACCTAATCAACAAAACAAGCAAGCAAAATATAACCAGAGACATTGAAATAAAGAACAAACTGACAGTAACCAGAGGGGAGGGGGGAGAGGGACAATGGAGGAAAATAGGGAAGGGCCTTCAAGGAACATATATGAAGGACACATGGACAAAGCCAAAGGGGGTAGGATCGAGGGTAGGAAGCAGAGATGGGTGGGAAGCAGAAGGGGGGGGATGGAGACAACTGTACTTGAACAACAATTAAAAAAATAGTACATACTCAGAAACATCTAGTTAAATAAAATGTCAATATGGTATTTTAAAAAATAAATTAAAAAAAGACATTAAGTTGAACCATATAAAATTGCTATTATCTTTGACCCAAACATGAAAAGTAGGAAAACATGATTATGAACCAGATGCAGCCAGAGTTGTGAGAGTGAGAGCAAAGAGAGCCAAGGATGGATGCACCCTACTTTTGTGGCTTGGGTATCTGGCTGAATAGAGTTTATCAAGGAATAGGGAACGATAAGGAGGATTAGTGTAGGAAGGGCTGTAGACATTGGCTTTTATTTGAATCAGTTGAGCTGCAGACATCTACAGAGAAATGTTGAGTCAACTATATCCAACATGGTAGCCTCTAGCCACATGTGACTATTTAAAACTTAAAAATTCAGTCCCTCAGTCAAACAAGCCACATTCCAAGTGTTCAACAGGCACATGTGGCTAGTGGCCACGACTTTGGACAGTGTAGATAGAGCTGATTTCCATCATCACAAGTGCTACTGGTCTGGATGGACTGCAGAGCCACATTTGGAAGAATTAGCAAATATGTCATTTTTAAAACCAGATGGGATGAAATGATTCAAGAAGACTAGTTAGAAGAACAGTGAGAAGGAATGGAAACTTGTGGATGAGACATGTGAAAGGGCAAGAGAAGGACGATGACTCCATGAAAGACACGACAGGCAGGACATCAGCAGAGGAGGGTGTCACAGACACTAACGTGAGAGTTCTTCCAGGGGGATGGAGCGGGGGCAGAGTCGTCAGGCACTGCATGCAGGTGTGGTGAGGTGAGGAGTAGGCAGGACCCACTGGATTCAACTGTAATTAGGTCACTGGTGAGTGCAAGTCATAGGTGTGTGAGGAGAGAGACCAAAGCCTCAAGCAGCGGACTGTAGTGTGAATGGGAAGTGTGATGACACTTGCCAGAGAATAGAACTTTAAATTGTTTGCTAAACAACTTGCTTATGACAGGTACAAGAGAGAAATACTTATGGAGAGGTATTTTAAGGACGTGAACATACAGGTCATTCATACTGACCTCCAGTTAGTCTAACTATCATTCCTGAACTCAACAGGATGATCAGGAAAATATCTATTTCAACTTCAACTTCTGTTTTAGTTACCTGAACAACTGCACAACAAAAGCCCTGCTTTGGCAATATGTCCTCTAATTCCACTGAGGAAAAAGTGAGAACAATGTCCTACATTTATTTCAGGGTTGTTCTTATTAGAAAGATTTACATTACCACATAAATGAAGACTGACAAAGACATTGTTTCCTGACTTTGATGATTTTAGATTCCATGAGGAATGTCTGGTTCAAGCTTGTCATCAATACAAACCTTTAAACTAATATTGTCTGACTCTGACATGCCTAATTAGAAAAGTTAGGAAGAAATTTACAGCTGCACTTTGGAAAATCTGTAAAATCAGAAGATCTGCATCTACATGACAACTCTGCTGTGCTACCCATCTACTTTTCTGTATCCTCCTTGAAAGATGCAATACGTTTCTATTTCTATTTTTCCATGTCAATGGTTCCTTAGCCACCAATAAAATCCATTGTATAAAAGGTGTTAATGCATAACTCACTTGAGGTATGTTCATTTTCTGCTGCTCTTGGGAGAGTGTAGAGAATTATGAAGGATAACCTGGGAGTAAGGAGAGAGGAACGGAGTTATGAAAGGTCTGGTGAGCCTCTGCATTCACTTGCCTAAAAATCTCATCACAGCAGCTAGGGAAAAGGTCTACCCTATGGAAAAATGCTCCACTGACCCTTGGTGGGGGACAGGAAGCACCACACAGAGAGAGCACTTCCTGAATATGGACATCTCTGATATGATCACGTGGATTTAACCTTGCTAATTTTCGTTGGGTGACTGGAAATTATTTCCCTATTGATTTTAAAAAAAGTGTGTCCCCTCTGACTAGTTAACAAAAAATCAAAACAGAGGATTAATATTATTGCTATTATATTTAATATTATCAGTGACATTTAATATTATTATTACTTACAGCTCGAGTTAGAAAATCAACAGAAAACTGAAAAGAATAAGATGCTTCCTGATTAAAAATTTTAAAATCTCTTCACTCTAGTTTGTTTCAGTTTCTCAAAAAGACTTTTAAGTTTCCCTTTCTGTTTTCCCCCGATAGCTAAAATTCCTAAGTCAAATTTACTTTTTTTTAAAATTGTATTGAATTTACTGGTATGACATCAGTTAATAAAATTATATAGATTTCATGTGTACAATTACATCATCTGCATACTGTGTGTTCACTATCCCAAGTCAAGTCTGCTTCCATCACTCTTTACTCCCCCCTTTACCCTTTTCTAGCACCCCACCTCCCAAAAGTCTTATCAAAAATATTTTTGGTAAGACACTTCTAGTGACTTAGCTGTGACAGAATGAATAGCACCATGCTGGCTGACTAGGGGACATACATCTCATGTTCAATATTTTTAAGGTTTCAAGAATTGGAAATAGAAATCCCTTCCTATACCATCATTTTGTGATTCTATTATGTTCAGGATAAAGGAAACTCCAGAGTATCTTTAGATGCCACATGTGACACACATAACATGAGAACGGCTCAGAATCTGGAAAGAAAGAAGAAGAAAATGGAGGGCTATTTAAGAAGACAGAATTTCCTTGGCTCTGGCTGTGGCTTTCCCTGTGCAGCCTGACAGTCAGCCATCCCTCTCAACCCGTTTACCACCTTCTGCAAACTGGTCCACAGTTCCCACTGTCACACAGACTGTGATGGCTTCTGGATATGGTGACATCACCAAGTCTGGCTCTCTCTGGACAAGGTGCCTAAGAACTGCTTCTGGGGGAGTAAATCAGGACTCGCTTCTTTCTGGGTTCTCCTGCATCTGGTCCGAAGCTCTGGTCCCAGCAGCTCCTGTCAGATGGGCTGTTCTTCCAGGTGGAACTCCTGTCCCCAGGGTTCCCTCCTTCTTGCCACACAAAGCCACTTTGTTCCAGAGACATTGAGAGTTAGACCTAGGAAACAAATTCACTGTAGCTGAAACTTTCATCAAGAGCAGTGTTCTCAATTTTGACATTTTGAGCTAGATAATTCTTTATCATGGGGGCTGTCCTGTACATTGTAGGACATCCAGCAGCATTTCTGACCCCTAACCACCAGGTGCTAGTGGCAATTCTCCCAGTTGTGACAACCAAAAACATCTCTAGACATTTCCAAAAATCATCTGGGGAGTAAAATCACTCTAGTTGGGAACCACTGGTGTATATGATAAAATTAAACCTGATTCAACGGGAATTCATTAGAACTGTTCTATTATCGTAGCCACTAGCCACTAGCCACATCCTACTACTGAGCACCTGAAATGTGGCTAGTGCCACATGTTGAAATAATAACATTTTGTATATATGAAGATAAACACAATACCGTAAGTCCTCACTTAACATCATTGGCAGGTTCTTGGAAACTGTGGCTTTAAGTGAAATGGCATATAGCAAGCAATTTTATCACAACTAATAGATATAAGCAAGAGCTAAGTTCCTATGGTGTATTTATGGTCATAAAAACATCGCTAAACTTCTAAATAAAGACCCCAAACACTTCCAATACTAAATATTGAAATAAAGTGAGTTACACATATTTAAGAAAGATCAATGGAAACAAGATAAGGATTTTCTCACTCACTTATTCAAGTTTAAAGTGTCTAGAGCCTCCCCAGCAGCTCAGGGTACAAGGCAGGACCCCACCCTGTACAGGACACCCTTCCATTGCAGGGCACACTCACACACACCGACTCACTCAGATTGGAACAATGTAGACATGTCATTTAACCTAACTATATACATCTTTGGGATGTGGGAGGAAACTGGAGTCCCTAGAGAAAACCCATGCATACATGTGGAGACTGTGCAAACTCCACAAAGATAGTGGCCCAGCCAGGAATTCAATTTTTTTACCTTCATCAATGTTATTAGATAACACTGTTGAATGAAATGTTGTTCAAGGATCCACTGCTGTATGTTCTTAAAACTAATTTCACATGCTTCTTTTTACTTTTAATGTGGCCACTAGAACATTTAAAACTATATATGAGGCTCGCCTTACCCTTCTATTGGACAGCACTGTGCTAGACTATCAGGCCGTGCCTTCTGAAGACAGACAGCCTGGCCAGTGAAGGCAGGAGGTGCCAGGAGCCTTACCCAGAGGCTTTGGAGACATGCCAGAAATCCCAGAATATATACACTTGTCAGAGAGTGAGACATGGATCACATTGACTTTACAGTTCTGGGGATCAGACATAAGTCACTCTGCTAGTTCTGTGAAAGCTGCAACACTGGGTTTTAAGTAGGTAGGGTTTAGGAATAGTCTGAATCTGGGAGTAAACTGTACCTGTATTTGCATCCTAGCTTCCTCACCTTTGTGACCTTGACTCTGTATATTTTACTCCTCCAAGCCCATTTTCTTATTTTTAATGATGTGGTTATACCTTTTAATAGGGTGGTTGTGAGAATTAAATGAAATACTAAATGAAAAAAAGAGCTGTCTTCCAAATATGATGAGAGCCAGCATGTAACGCTGACTTACTAGCTAGTCCTTATTAGTGCTCATTAACTAGCACTTGGTTAAGTAAGTGCTTTATAGTTATGACTTTTTCTAGACAATGCCGCAAAGCAGTTTTTAATAACATCCTTTTTATTTATTTTTTTAACAAATGACAAACCTGACACATGCCCAGTGACAGAGGCAAAACTGACCTGGTCCTTCTGGCTCCTAAGCTCTGCTTCTCACTGCAGACCCAAGGCCCGGGAGTGATTTGAGTCAGGTTCACGGTTGGTCAATGTCAGTCAATATTGTAAGGTGCATTCCCTCCTGCCACCCACAAGGGATTTTTCCCCAGGACCGGCAGCACTCAGCAGCCACGCCCCACCCACCCAGAGCATCTCCGGACCGGGGCTGAGCCCCACCTGGGACCACAGAGACTTCGAGGCTGGGGCCCGCCCCCACCCACCTTTCCCAGGTCTACGTCCAGGCCTGGCTCTGGGATAGGCGGTCGCAGCCCTGCTTTCGAGGTTAGATACTGGAACTTCTTGTTTTCTTCCCCTAGGCACGAGCCCTCACCCGGGTGCTGAGCCCCCAGCCTCGCGAAGGCGCGCCCGGGCAAAGAGCTCACCTGATGTTGGAATCCTCAGCGCTAGCGAGGTGGGAGGGAGCGGCACCAGCAAAGTGGAACTGGCTGCACATGCGCAGAGGAAAGCACTGGGCATCCATTCCCAGAATGCACGAGACAACCCAAACTGTTAAAGACTACGTTTCCCGTAAATCCTGCGACCTCTCGCAAATTGTGTGTGTACAATTGGGTAGTAATGTGATATTGACAGTCTGCTTGTGACTAGAGAGTAGATTCTACCACAGCCCCAGAGGTTACAGATTAAACTTTGACTTACAAGCCAATACAATGTGAGGCTCTCGGTGGATCCTGGTTGGAGAAAACAAAACATTTGGAAACGAATGTGGAAGTTTGCATATGGGCTGGTATTAAGGGAAGTTACCATTACTTTTGTTAATTCTGATAATGACATTAGGATTATGTAGGCAAGTTTACTTTGTTTTCAAGATACATAGAAAAGTACTTAGCATTGCATTATTTATTTGTAATGAAACTAGAAAGGTAAATACAGCAAAAATGTTAAGTTATACCTCTAGAATATTGGTATTCTTATTTTACTATTTTTTTTCTTTTCTTTGTGTTTGGAAATTTTGTAATATGAAGTTTATAAAGCGAAACACTCGAACTATTCAAAGTATACCTTTTAGCTCAGAGCTGCTAAGTAAAGGTGTATGAGTCAAATGCCAAAACTAAAAACAATTTTGTAACAAGTTTGATGTCCTTTATTCAAGGGAAAACAATCCATGGAATGAGGAAGTACAATGCCTAACAAGCAGTGGATTACTCTTCTGAGGGATTTTGGGCAAGAGCAAATTTTACAGAACACTTGAAGAGCTTGAAGAGGCAACATGGAAACGGCATGATTGCCTAGGAGATCAGAGATGTCCTCATAAGGCAGGTTCTGTCTTCTAGGGTAAAGTAAGCTAGCAAAGCTGAGAAAGAGGATTGTGACTGATGAGTGTGAGGATCCTTAACAGTGAGATGTATTCCCATAAATTTAGGCTGACTTGGGTTTTCATTTGTAACAACCCATTGCGTGAGTCCTGCTACATTAGGGGTAATAACGATGTATCAGTGTAGGTTCATTGTGCGTGACAGATGTACCACTCTGGTACAGGATGTTTTTAGTCAGGAAGGCCATAAGAGTTGGGGGCAGAGAAAATGTATAGGAACGCTCTGTACTTTCTACTCAATTTCTTTGTGAACATAAAACTGCTCTAAAAAGTAAAGCCCATTACAAGGGGAGTAAAAGGACACAAAGACATACTGAAAGAGCTCACAATGACCAAAACTGGAACATATTTAGCAAAATAACGAATCCAGTAGTGGATTATAGCCCGAAGAATGAAATAAATCTCCATGTGTCCATATAAGATAAAACAAATGGTCAGATCTTCCTAACAGAACTCCAGTAATTGTACATGTCAATGTACTTCAGCCAAATACCACCAGCAACACACTTGTCATTCAACAATTTGGATTTTAATAGTAGTTGCAGTGAGGTTGAACACACACATAGGTGGCAACTATGAAGTATTGAGAGTGTTAGAAAGGGATCATAGGATTGGGTTTTGGTTAGTTCATTTTGCAGAGGCTCCAAGGCAGCTGAATTTGGTCAGAATTGGGTGTTGCAAAGTAAATGAATGAATAAATAATAAAAAGCCGCAGTCACTCATGTCACCTGAGAGGTCACTGGTCTGATTCCCAGTCAGGGCACATGTGTGGGTTGCATGCCAGGACCCTGGTTGGGGGTATGGGAAAGGTACCCCTATAGGTGTTTCTCTGCTTTTCTCTCTTTCTCTCTAAAAATAAGCAAAATCATTTTTAAAAACTTACGGATTTTAGAAATTTAAGTTTAAAAACTTGTCTTTTCATTACTTATAGCTTGAAGCCCTATAAAAATTATTTATTGAAAAATGAATGCCATGAATATGGCTTTTGTTCCAGTACATACCTTGTTCTCAGAAGGTTATAAACATTCTCTTCACTGCTTTAAATACCAACTCTAATGCATACCTCTTTCTCTCTCTTTTTCCTAGACTTAACTTTCATTGCACCAGGATCAGTTTTTTTTTTTTTAAAGATTTTACTTATTTTTTAGAGAGGGAAGGGAGGGAGAAAGAGAGAGAGAGAGAGAGAAACATCAATGTGTGGTTGCTGGGGGGCGTGGCCTGCAACCCAGGCATGTGCCCTGACTGGGAATCGAACCTGCAATGCCTGGTTCGCAGCCCGCGCTCAATCCACTGAGCTACACCAGCCAGGGCCAGGATCAGTTTTTAACTATTTTAAAGCAATAGCATCCATGTTAACATAGACACATTGCTGCGCATTTTCAATTCTATTCTAATCATGACTAAAAGTTTTTATTGGAATGAAAGTCGGAATTGTTCCTTTAGGTTAAGCAAATGTCAAAAAGAAAAACACCAGAAAAAACTTTTTAGAATTCTGATTGGAACTTCAATTTCATTCTTTTCTTCTAGGAAACTAGTATTTATTAAGGTTCTTACAGTGTCAACAAAATAAACTTATACCTTGATTCACATAAATTGCACTAATTTACTGGTAACATTAATCCTTTTTTTCTTGCTAATCAAAACTTATTTTTATCATGGTCTGCAGTTTTCATTTTTTGTAATGTCTTCATTCAGTTTTAGTATTGGGGCAATGCTGTCCTCATAGAATAAGTTAACATGTATTCCCTTCTGGAAGAGACTGTACAGAATTCATATAATCTCTTCCTTAAGTGTTTGGTGGGATTCACAACTGAATTCATCTGGGCCTGGTGCTTTGTTTTGAAAGGTTAGAAGTTATTGATTTAATTTCTTGAATAGATATAGGCCTAATCAGATTGTCTGTTTCTTATATGTGAGTTTTGATAGATTGTGTCTTTCAAAAAATTGGTCCATTTCATCTAGATTATCACATTTGTGGGCATGGAGTAATTCATAGTATTCCTTTGTTATCTTTGTAATGTCTATAGCACCTGTAGTGATGTCCCAACTTTCACTTTTGATATTATTAATTTGTGTCTTCTTTCATTTTTATATTACATTGGCTAGAAGTTAATCAATTTTATTTATATTTATATTTTTACAGTTACTTAATGGCATTTTTAAAAATATTTTTTATTTTTTAACTACAGTTGACATACAATAGTATATTAGTTTCAGGTGTACAACATAATCTTTAAACATTTATATAACTTATGAAGAGAGTACCCTGATAAATCTTGTACCCCTTTGAAGATATTTTTCATAAAGAAAAATATCACATGATCTTAAGTATATGTGGAATCTAATGAACACAGTATATCAACAAACTAAATAGTAACAGAAGCTTAGATACATAAAACAGACTGACAGCAGCCAGAAAGAGGAGGGAGGTGGGGACAGGATGAAAGATGGTGAAGGGATTAACCAAAGAACATTTATGTACAACCCATGGACACAGACAACAATATGGGGATTGGCTTGGGGTGAGGAGAGGATGGGGATAGGTGAAGGAGGAGAAAGGGAAAAAAAAGCCGGAACAACTGTACAGCATACATAATAAAAATAAAACTAAAAAAATGATCATGGAGATTTAAAATACAAAATAGGAAATATCAATAATTTATATTTTTAAATATTCAGCTTTTGGTTTCATTGTTTTTCTCAACTTTACTGATTTTTGCCCTAGTAATTTCCTTTTTTCTGCTTACCTTGTGTTTATTTTTTTTAATTTTTGTTTTTATTTATTGTATTTTTTCCATTTCCATTTATCCCCCTTATTTCTGCTTCCACCTCCCTCTATCCCTCCTCTCCCACAATTACCACACTATTGACCATGTCCATGAGCTCTTTCACTTTTTGCTCCATCCCTGCACCCCCTAACCAATCCCCACAGTCAGAGCTGTCAGCCTACCTCTATCTGCATGTATCTTTATTTTGCTTGTTCAGTTTATTCATTAGATTCCACATGAATGAAATCATATGGTATTTGTCTTTCTCTGACTGGCGTATTTCACTTAGCACAATGTTCTCCAGGTCCATCCACACAGTCGCAAAGGAAGGTTTTCTTCTTTTTTATGTCCAAGTAAATGTCCATTGTGTAAATGTCCGTAGTTGTTTTACCCACTCATCTACTGATGGACACTTGGGCTGCTTCCAAATCTTAACAATTGTAAATAATACTGCAGTGAACATAGGGGTGCTTATATTCTTTCAATTTAGTCTTTCAGATTTTTTTGAATCAATTCCCAAAAGTAGAATTACTTTGGATTCAATTTGTTCTTCTTTTTCTTTCTAGTTTTCTAAGGCAAAATCATAGATGATTGATTTTAGACCTTTTTTCTTTTCTAATATTTTTCTAATATATATCAGGAAATACATATTAGATATATGTAATACATATTAAATATATATAATTAATATAGGCCATAATATATGTCTATAAATTTCCCCCTAAACACTGTTTTCATTCCACAAATTTTGATGTTGTATTTTCAATTATTTTAAAATATTTTAAAATTTCTCTTGAGATTTCTTCTTTGACTCAGGTGTTATTTAGAAGTGGATTGCTTAATCTCCAGCTATTTTTGGAATTTTCCAGCTTTGGTTCTGTATTGATTTCTAGTTTAATTCCATTGTGGTCTTGGGGCATACATTATGTAATTTCTGTTCTTTTTCATTTGTTAAGGTGAGTTTTATGATATAGAATGTGGTCTATCTTCTTTAATTTTTTTATATGAACTTGAGAACAATTTGTATTCTTCTATTGTTAGATGAAAGAATCTATAAATGTCAATTGTATCCAGCTAATTCATGGTGCTGTTGAATCTAGGTATGTATTTCCTGATTTTATGCCTGCTGGATATGCCCATTGCTGATAAAGAGCTATTGAAGTCCCCAGGTATACTAATGGATTCATCTATTTTTCTTAGCAGTTCTACCAATTTTTGCCTCATGTATTCTAATACTCTATTTTTAGGCACTTAGTAAAGATTGTTATGACTTCTTGGAGAATTGCACCCTTTTTCATTATGTAAAGCTCTTTTTATCTATGATAATTTTCCTTGCTCTGAAGTCTGCTTTGTCTGAATCAATATAGCTACAATAATGTTACCTTGATTGGAGTTAGCACGTTATATTGTTCTCTATTCTTTTGCTTTTAATCTATGTGTATCTTTATATTTAAAGTGTATTTCTTGTAGACAACATACCATTGGATCTCATATTTTTGTGCACTCTGACAATCTTTGTCTTTTAATTGATATACTTAGGCATTGACATTAATGTGATTATTGATATAATTGGATTAATATCTACCATATTTGTTACTTTTTTCTATTTGTTTTCCTGTTCCTTGTTCCTATTTTTGTTTTTCATATTTTGTTTGCCTTTTGCATTTTTAATTGAGCATTTTATATGATTCTATTTTCTCTCATTTTTAGGATATCAATTATACTTCCTTTTGTACTTTTTTTAGTGGTTGTTGTAGAGTTTGCAATGTACATTTCCAACTAATTGCAGTCTACTTTCAAATAACACTACATCACTCCATGTGTAGTTTAAGTACCTATAATAACAGATATTTCTAATCCTTCCTTCTGGTCCTTGTGGCATTTCTTTCATTCATTTCACTTATATGTAAGCTATGATTATCAAATACACTGTTGTTCCTATTACTTTGAACAAACATATTAGATCAATTAAGAAAAAGGCAAATCAAAGTTTTATTTTACTATCACATCTTTTCTAATGCTTTTGCTTTATTTATGTAGATATGAGTTTCTGATCTATATAAATTTCATTTTCTCTGAAGAACTATACCATTTCTTGCAAGGCCAGTTTACTGGCAATACATGTCCTCATTTTTTGTTTGTTTAAAAATTCTTTATTTTCCCTTCAGTGTTAAAGGACAGTTTTGTAGTGTGCAAAATTCTAAGTTTGTCAGTTTTTTCTCTCAACACTTTAAATATTTCATTTCATTGCTTTCTTACTTGCATGGTTTCTGAGAAGTCAGATGTCATTTTTATCTTTGCACCTCTGTAGGTAAGGTATTATTTGTCACTGGCTTATTATTTTTTTTCTTTTATTTTCTGCTGTTTTAATATGATATGCCTAGGTACAGTTTTGGGAGCATTTATCTTGCTTTGTGTTCTTTGAGCTTCCTGAATCTGTGGTTTGTTGTCTCACATTAATTTGAGGAAATTGTTTATCATTATTAGTTCAAATATTTCCCTTGCTTCTTTTCCTCTTTCTTTTGGCATTCCATTATTAGTATGTTACTCCTTTTGAAATAGTTCCATACTTCTTGGATATTCTATTTCATATTTCAATCTGCTTTTTACAAGAGTTCTAGAGATTTCTATTAAGATAGTCTCAAGCTCAGAGATTATATCCTGAGCCATGTCTAATTTACTAATGAGTTCATTAAAGGCACTCTTCATTTCTGTTACAGTGTTTTTTGATCCCTAGCATTTCTTTTTTCTTCTTTATTCGAATTTCTATTTCTCTGCTTATATTATTCATATGGTCTTGCATTCTTTTCACTTTTTCCCATTAAAGCCCTTTAGCATATTAATCATAATTGAATTAATCATCTGATAATGTAAATATTCCTCCCATATCTGACTTTACTTCTGATGCTTGTTTTGTCTCTTTAAACTTTTTTTGGTGCCTTGCACATTTTTGTTGAAAGCCAGACATGATGAACTGGGTACAAAGGGCTCCGGTACTTAGGCCTTTAGTTGTGTTGTAGTTAGCTGTGGGGGGAGGAAAAGTGTTCTGAAGTCCTATAATTAGGTTCCATTCTTTTATTGAGTTTGTACACTTCACAAGTGTTTATTAAATCCCTTCCTCATTTTAGATGGATTGGGATGGCTAGAGGAGGCTGAAGCTAAGAATTTATCTCCCTCCAAGTCCTTTAAGTCCTGATAAAACCTCAACAGGTTAGGTTCTTGTAAAATAGTTTCTTTTGAGGGTAGGCTGTGTTAAGAACCGAATGCTCTGGCTTACTGCAAAATGGCTACATTTCCCCTCCCCCTCCCTGATGTACAGTGGGTTTCTCTCCAGCATTCACTCTAGGAACCTCATAGAGTTCCTGGTAGTAAAACTCATAAAAGTGTGGATACATCCCCCTGAGACTGCTCCCCCACCCCTGCTCCAGAGTTTTAAAACTCTCAGACCTTTCCACACTGAGCATCTACCAATTCATTAGTTACCCTTCAGATTTTTCTCCTCTACTGCAGTTTCCCACAGAGGTTTCCACTCATGGATCTCCGTTACAGTAAGTTACGATTCTCTATATCCACCTGTCTCTTCCACTTGGGGGGCAGAGGTTTGACCTGTGACCTCAGTTTTTTGATGTTTCTAAAAAGAATTTTGACTTTCAGTTAGTTCAGTCTTTCACGTGTTGTTTGGATAGAATAACAGCTTCCAAGCTCCTTACACAGCAGACACAGCTTTTGACATAGCTCCATCCTTTTTTCCTTTGTTTAAGATTTAATTGCTCTTTGGCACTACAAGATGCTCCATGCTAATCTTACATTTCTTTTCCCCTGTTATCGAATCAGCAGTTTCTCCAAGGAGTCCTTGTTCCTTTTATTTGACAAGATGTGGGCACTTAGTGTGCATATTACTACTGGATATCACTGCTTCTGCATACTCTCAGTGGACAAGCTAGAATATATGTGTATTTACATTAACCCAAGTGTACATATTTATATTTCTGTATCTGTATATTTATTCAAGTAAACATGACTTTATATTTATGTTTCTGACTCTCATCTAGTACCACAGGGTCTATTCTAGCATTTTCCCACTTCCCAATTGGTAACTTCTTTCTCTGACAGGAAAACCGCCTTGCTCTCATAAATATATGATATACTTACTTATTTGTTCAACCCTCATATACATGTAGCTTCAGAATTGCTCAACTGTACCTGTTAGAACAAATTTGCCCACTAAAGTAAAGTGTTTGTATATAGTTCATTTTGGCTTTGGACTTATCTAGACAAAACATTACAACATTGTTTTCTAGAGATACATGTCTAGAGAAATTGTCCCTTCCCTCCCCACCATGTTCACTGAGGTTATGTGATATGTCAGTCTACATTTCATCCTGAGCTCCCTGGACTTCAGGTTGATTTTTTAAATATTCATGTAGTAGAAATCACTCTTACTATTATACATTTCTATAAATTTTCAGCTATGCAGTGACGCAGACACCAGCCCGCAGTATCCACGGCATTATGGATGGGACGAAATAAATTCACATGGACTACCAAGTCCTGTGGAAGAAAAGGGACGGCAGGACTTTTCTCTCAAGGGGAGAGCTCCCTGATCTTTGCCTTGAGAAGCTTTTATTGGATTCAATTTGCATAGGAATACGTGGTGTATATGTAGAGCTCATTAATCATTATCAGGCAGTAAGGATCTGAGGGCCTATTTTGAGTCAGGGTCAGATAGTTAAATGGCCGTAAAACTTTGGGGAACAAACTCACTTCCTGCTTGGACCCTTATCATTTAATTGAGAGCATTCTAAACAAAGCAGGTTTCACAGGATTTTACATATTCTTTCTTAGGCCTGATCACCCTAGAGAACCCGCCCTTTCCAGCACAGGACTACACCCACCACTGGCATGGTTTCAGGCTTAAGTCAGGCAGGGGAAGTAAGGCAGGCAGGAGGTTGGGAGACTTCTCACAGACAGAATGAGGACTCAGGCTATGTCAAAGCCAAGAGGCGAGGGTCCATCACCCTTTTTCTGTAGCCCCCAAGTCCTTCCCTGGGGTTCCCCATGATCATGCCTATCTTAGGTCATCCCTCCCTTGAGTAATCTTACCTGTCATTGGCTATCCGATCAAGCACTGGGGGCCAGGCAGGGTGAAGTAAAACAGGCAGAGGCAGCACCCCTGTCAGGAAGATAAGCTTCGTCTCCTTAGTAGCTTATGGTCCAAAGGTCGCTCACTCAGCCTTAGCCATGGGGGGGGTTACAGCTCCTGAAACCAGGCAGGGCAGTTCCCAACAATGCAGAGTCACATATCCCCTACCACAATACCATAAAGAACAGTACCATCACACCACAAATTTCCGCGCGTTACCCTGGCCATGTGGCTCAGTTGGTCGGAGTGTCATCTCACAAACTGGAAAGTCATGGGTTTGATTCTCAGTCAGGGTATATGCTTGGGTTGTGGGCTTTGTCCCTGGTTGGGGCGTGTAGGAGAAGCAACCAGTTGGTCAATGTTTCTCTCTCATATCGATGTTCTTCTCCTTCTGTCTCTCCCTCCCTTCCCCTCTCTCTAAAATCAATAAGCATGTCCTTGGGTGAGGATAAAAAAATAAATAAAATGAAAACGAATAAATAAATAAAAATTTCCTACGTGATACTTTTGTTGTCAATGACTACCTACACCATCGCCCCCTGGCAAACACTAATCTATTTTCATTTCTCAAGTCCTGCCTTTTACAGTATGTCATGTAAGTAGAATCAGAGAATATAGAGCCTGTGGGGTCTGGCTTCAGTCACTTCACAAAACTCTCATTATGTGTACCCATAATTTCTTTGTATTGATGAGTAATAGTCTATGGTATAAATACACTGAAGTTTACATTGTTGAAGGACACTTGGTGGTTTCCAATTCTGACAATTAAAAATAAAGACATGGCCCTAGCCAGTGTGGGTCAGTTGGTTGGAGCATCGTCTCCTAACCAAAGGGTTGGTGGTTTGCTTCCCAGTCAGGACACATAGGTTGTGGGTACAGTCCCTGGCCTGGATGTGTCTGATCCCTGTTTAGGGCACATGCTATTCCTGGTGGGCATGTATAGGAGACAACCAATCAATGCCTATCTCTCACATTGGTATTTCTCTCATCCCTTTCCCTTTCCCTTCCTCTCTCTATCAAAAAATAAATTAAAAAATGTCCTCTGGTGAGAATAAAAAAATAATAAAGACATGGCAATGTAACTTTCACATACAGGTTTCTGTGTGTGAAACAGGTTTCTGAAAACAAGTTTTCAAAATTCACTCATTAAAATATTATCTTCTAACCCCGGCTGGTGTAGCTCAGTGGTTTGAGCGTAGGCTGCGAACCAAAGCATCACAGATTCGATTCCCAGTCAGGGCACATGCCTGGGTTGCAGGTCACAGCCCCCCAGCAACCGCACATTGATGTTTCTCTCTCTCTCCCTCTTTCTCCTCCCTTCCCTCTCTAAAAAATAAATAAATAAAATCTTTAAAATACATATTATCTTCTTTGAATTAATTTGTTTGCAGATATACTGTTTAGATTACTGGAACTTTTCAGAAAGTTTAACTCTTTTAGGGTGAATCTTCAAATTTTGTAGGGTGAATCTTCAAATTGTGTGTCTCTTTTGCAGAATTGTGTTGGCTATTCTACTGTATTTCCAAATAAATTTTAGTGTCAACATGTCAATTAAAAAGTTTATAGATATTTTTTAGAATCTATAAAAAAGAGACTGCTGATGTTTTCTTCTGGGAATTTTATGGTTTCTAGTCTTAAACATTAAGTCTTTGATCCATTTTGAATTCATTCTTGTATAAGGAAGTCCATGTAAGAAGATGGTCTAGCTTCACTATTTTGCATGTATTTGTCAAGTTTTTCCAACACCGTTTATTGACTAGACTATCTTTTCACCATTGTATATTCTTGCCTCCTTTTTCATACATTAATTGACCATATAGGCATGGATTTATTTCTGGGCTCTCTGTTCTATTCCACTGATCTATGTGTCTGTTTTTATGCCATGCTGTTTTAATTAATCTAGCCTTGTACTATAGTTTGAT
The DNA here is from genome assembly GCA_004024845.1 of Tonatia bakeri. Taxonomy (NCBI): domain Eukaryota; kingdom Metazoa; phylum Chordata; class Mammalia; order Chiroptera; family Phyllostomidae; genus Tonatia; species Tonatia bakeri. Next base: position 36,614 of record PVIA01010046.1, read on the forward strand.
AACAGGTAGCATGCTACCTCCAACTTTGTTCTTCTTTCTAAAGATTGCTTTGGCTATTGGGTATCTTTCATGGTTCCATTTAAAGTTTAGGATTTTTGTTTCAGTTCTTTTAAAAAATGCCACTGGTATTTTGGTAAGGATTACTTTGAATGTATAGATTGCTTTGGCTAGTATAGACATTTTTAAAACCCTTCCTGTCCATAAGCATAGTATATGTTTCCATTTATTTGTATCCTCTTTGATTTCTTTCTTCAATGTCTTATAATTCTGAGTATAGGTCTTTTACCTTCTTGGTTAAGTATATTCTTAGGTATTTATTTTTGATGTAATTGTAAATGAATTTTTTTTAAGATTTTATTTATTTATCTATTTATTTTTAGAGAGGGAAGGGAGGGAGGGAGAGAGAGAGACAAACATCAGTGTGTGGTTGCTGGGGGACATGGCCTGCAACCTAGGCATGTGCCCTGACTGGGAATCGAACCTGCAATGCCTGGTTCGTAGCCCGCGCTCAATCCACTGAGCTACACCAGCCAGGGCGTAAATGAATTTTCTTAATTTATCTTTCTGATAGTTTGTGATTGATATATAAAAATGGAATCTGTTTCTGAATGTTGATTTTGTGTCCTACTACTTTCTTATATCCATTTATTAATTCTGATAGTGTTTTGGTGGAATTTATAGGGTTCTCTCTCACTCTATTTATATATGTACTATTATACATATATATTACATATAGTACACATATATATGTTCACATATATACATTACACACATAATAGTACACACTTATATGTAATATATATATTCATGTCATCTGCAAATAATGATAGTTTTACATTTTCCTTTCCAAATCAGATGTCTTTCCATTTTTCTTTTCTGATTGCTGTGGCTAGGATTTCCAATACTATACTGAAAAAAGTTGTAAAAGTGGGCATCTTTGTCTTGTACCTAATCTTAAGGAAAACATTTCTAGCTTGCCCCACTGAGTATAATTTAACAGTGGATTTGTCATATGTGACCTTTATTATGTTGAGTTATGTTCCCTCTAGTCCCACTCTGCTGAGAGTTTGTATCATAGATGGGTGCTGGATTTTTTCAAATGCACTTTCCACATCTATTGATATGATCTGTTGAGGGCCACCCTGCCTGGTGTCAGGAAGCTGTGACCCCCTGTGACGTAGGCTGAGTGAGAAACCTCTGCATCAGGAGCCACTAAGGAGACAAAACTTGTTCCCCTGGCATGAAACGCTACCTGTTTGTTTCGCCCCTGGCCTTTAATGCTAGATCAGTTTCCAATGACGGGTAACAATTCTCTAGGATAGAGAATGGACCTAAGACAGGGGCTGATCTCTTAAAGGCCTCTGTAAAATAAGTTAAACGAGACTGTGGAAATAAATGAAGGGGCTGTGGAAAGGAAGGGATGATCGGCATCTACCCCGGTCCCCTCTTAGCCTGAGTCTTTGTACTCAGATATGAGAAATCCAAGTCTCCTTGCAGCCAGAGTCTCCAGTGCTTAGCAAATAGCCAAAGGGGCCAGTTGGGACCAGAGACGGTGGACCCCCAGGGTAATCAGGCCTGAGACAAAGAATATGCAAGATCCTGTGAGATCTGTTTGCTGGAAGATGTTATTAACTTAGAATTTAAAAGCACAGTCAGGAAACCTTTAAAACTTCTAGTCTTTTCATATGATAAAACTCCAATCTCTGCCCGGAATCACAACAGAAACTCTGTTAACATCTTTGTAAGATACGTGTTCCCTTTGATCCCTTCTCCCAGACTGTCGATCCACAATCTGTGACTGCTTTCTGAATAAAAAGCCACTGGCACAGAGAATGAGGCTTTTCCCCCTTATGAGGGAAGCCCAGAGCAGCTCAAAGAATTGGAGAGTGAGCACTCCGTCTCTGACTTCCACTCAGAAAACTGTTTCTGTGCATGATTATTTCTATAGTGGGTTTTAAGCGTGTCTACAACAACCAAAGGGAAAAGGTTGGATTAAACGCGCTTCAGTCAGACAGCTGGGACTAAAGTGAGGTTTGAAAATTGCTATATTCAGTCAGACAGCCGGGTGATTTAAGCGAGGTAGAAAAATCGCTACAATGATCATCTGATTTCTATTTTTCAATTTGTTTATGTGGTGTACCACTTTAATTGATTGTGGATATTGAACCAACCTTATGTCCCAGAAAAGTTTTAGGGATATTGGACTATAATTTTTTTTTTGTAATGTTTTTGTCTAGTTTTGGAATCAGGGTAATGGTGGCCTCATAAAATGAGCTTGGGAGCCTTCCCTACTCTTGAATATTTTGGAGTAACTTGAGAAGAAGACGTGTTACTTATTTTTTGAATGCTTGCTTGGCAGAATTCACCTGTGAAGCCATCTGGTCCAGGACTTCTGTTTGTTAGGAGTTTTTTTATTACCAATTCAATTTTATTGGTTATGATCAGTCCATTCAAATTCTTTGTTGCTTTTCAATGCAGTCTTGGAAGATTGTACGTTTCTAGGAATTTATCGATTTCTTCCAGATTGTCCAATTTGTTGTAGGATTTTCTTATAATCCTTATTTCTGTGGTGTCAGTTGTTACTTCCCCTCAAAAGATAAAGTGAAAAGAATCACTACAAAAATTAATAGAGGAAGACAGAAAGGTGTAAAGAGACAAAACAATTATAAAACAGACAGAAAAAAATTAACAGCACAGCATTAGCAAGTTCTCAGCTAGTATACTAAGAATTACTTTAAATGTAAATAGAGTAAACTCTCAAATCAAAAGGCATAAAATACCTGAATGGATAGAAAACAGGATCCAGAAATACACTATCTACAAAAGATTCATTTTAGAATTAGAGATACACACAGGCTGAAAGTAAAGGGATGGAAAAAGATATTGCATGCAAATTGTAACCAAAGGAAAGCAGGGGTGACTATACTTGTATCAGACAAAACAGACATCAAGTCTAGAGACAAAGAAAGTCATTATATAATGATAAAAGGATCTTTCCACAGGAAAATATAACAATTGTAATATATACACACCCAAACACTCAAGCATACATATATCCAATACTGACAGATCTGAAGAGAGAAATAAAAAAATTAGTATTTCAAAATGTCCATACTACCTAAAGTGATCTACAGATTCAATACAATCCCTATAAAACCCTAATGGCAACCTCTACAGAAACAGAAAAAACTACCTTAACATTCATATGGAGCCACAAAAGACCTAGATAGCCAAAGCAATCTCGAGAAAGAACAATGCTAGAGGCATCAAACTTCCTAATTGCAAAATATGTTACAAAGCTATAGTAAAAATAGACACACAGACCAATGGAACAGTACAGAGAGCCCACAAATACAGCTCTGTGTCTCTGGTCAACTTGTCTTCAACAAGGGTGCCAGGAACACACAATGGGGAAAGGATAGTTTCTTCAAAAATGGTGCTGGAAAAACTGCATAGCCACAAGCAGAAGAATGAAACTGGACTCTTATTCACATTATACACAAAATTCAACTTAAAGTGCATTAGAGACATAAACATAAGACCTGAAATCATAAAAAAGACAAAGATAACAAGTGTGGCAAGGATGTAGAGAAAATGGAACCCCTGTACACCGTTGGTGGGGATGTTAAGTCAGTTTGGTCATTACAGAAAACAGTCCAAATGATCCAGTAATCCCACTTCTGTGTACATATACAAAGGACATAAAATCAGAACCTCAAAGAGATATGTACGCACCAATGTTCATTGCAGCATTATTCACAACAGCCAAGACATGGAAACAATCTGTCCATCAACAGATGAATGACTAAAGATATGGTATATGCAATGGAATATTATCCAGCCATAAAAAGGAAGAGAATTCTGATATTTACCCCAATGTGGACAGAACTGGAGGACATTTAATAAGAGAAGTAAGCCAGACACAGAAAGACAAATATTGCATGACCTCACTGGAATCTAAAACAGTTCAGTACATAAAAAGAGAGTAGAATGGTGGTTTCCAAGGACTAGGGAAATGGGAATGGGGAGATGTTGGTAAGGGGTACACAGTTCAGTTATGCAAAGTGAATAAACTATGGAGTTCTAATGTACAGCAATGACTATAGTTAGCAATACTGTATTACACACAGGCATACCTCAGAGACAGTGTGGGCTCGGTTCCAGACCACCATAATAAAGTGATTATCACAATAAAGTGAGCTGTAATCTTTTGCTGGTGGAGGATCTTCCCTTCAATTTGTGACACATGCAACATCTGTGAAGTGCACTAAAATCAGGTATGTCTGTATGTGAACTATGCCAAGAGAGTAGATCTTAAGTGTTCTCAAACCATTCCACAAAAGGTAACTATGTCAGAGGATAAGTATGTAAACTAGCTTGATTGTGGTAATTATTTCCCAATGTATATGTATATCAAAACATCAAATCTTGCCCTGGCTGTTGTAGCTCAGTGGATTGAGCGTGGGCTGCAAACCAGGCATCGCAGGTTCGATTCCCAGTCAGGGCACATGCCTAGGTTGCAGGCCATGTCCCCCAGCAACCACACATTGATGTTTCTCTCTCTCTCTCTCTTTCTCCCTCCCTTCCCTCTCTAAAAATAAATAAATAAAATCTTTAAAAAAACATCAAATCTTATACTTTAAATATACACAGTTTTTATGTCATTATACCTCAATAAAGATGGAAAAAATGTGCAAAACCCACAAACAGACCTTACTATCTAAGATACACAAATGTCACATGATCACATGAAAAGATATCTACCATTAGTAGCCATTAAGGAAAAGCAAATTAAGACCATGAGGAGATATTATATACTTATTACAACCACTAATACAAAAAATAGCAATAATACCAAGTACTAGGAAGGATAGAAAGAGACTGAATTTTGCATACACTGCAGGTAGAAATGCAAAATAGTATAACTACTCTGGAAAATAGTTTGTCAATTCCTTAAAGAACAAAACATATACATACCAAATAACCACAATCACACTCTTGGGCATTTATCTAAGAGAAATAATTTATGTTCACACAAAAACCTGAACATGAATATTCACAGCAGCTTTATTTAAAACAGCCCCAAATTAGAAACAACTAAAATGTGCTTTAATAGGTGAAGGCTAAACACAGTGGAATACCATTTTAGTAATAAAAGAAACTATTGATACACACTAAAACTTGGCTGGATCTCAATTTTAACACATTAAATATTGTATGATTCCATTTCTATAATGTTCTTGAAATAGCAAAATTGTAGAGATGAAGGACATATCAGTAGTTGGCAAAGATTAGGGATAATATGGGAGGGGGGCTGGATATGATTACAAAGAGGTGGCACAAGAGAAATTTTTGTGGTAATAGTTCTGTATCTTATTTGTGGTAGTGGTTACATGAATCTCCACGTGTAATAAAATGGCACAGAGCTATTCACACGTATTGTACCAATGTCTATTTACACATGATGTTGAGTCTATATTACAGTCATATAATAAATTACCACTGAGGAAAACTTGTGAAGAATACAATTGTGCTAATTCTTGTGAATCCATAACTATATCATATAAAAAGTTTTTTAAGCAAATGCTAAAACTAAAAACAATCTGAAAACATTTTCTTCTCAAAAAGACAAGCCAGAGATGGATGGAGAAAAAAAATTTACAAAACAAGTATTTGATAAATGTCTGAACTCCTTTAGGTCAACAATAAAAAACAAAAAAAACACCAAAACTAACAAAAACTAAACTAAACAGAAAATGGCCTAAAGATTTCATCAGACATTTCATTAAAGGAGATTATGAATGGTTAAAAAGCACATGAAAATAGGTTCAACATTGTAAGTCACCAAGTAAATGCAAATTACAACCCAATAAGATATAACTAGACACAAATTGCAACAGTTAAAAATAATTTGTAGGTTTACCAAACCTACAAATTACTTACCAACAAACTGTTGGTAAGCAAAATGCAATGAGAACTCTCAGACATTATTTATGGGCATGAAGAAGAACAGAGTCAACTTGAAAACATTGAAGAGTTTCTTATAAAATTACACATAAACTTACCAGAAAATCCAGAAAACCCATTCCTAGGTATCCACACCAAAGAAATAAAAACATTTTGACACAAAGACTTGTATGTGCATGTTGAAAGCAGCTTTATTCACACGGCCGCAAACTGAAAAAAAATGGCATGTATCTTATCAACTGAAAGGATAAACTGTGGTAAAAAGAACAAACAAGTGATACACACACATGTCTCAAAAGCGTTATGCTAAGTGAAGGAAGCCAGACAAAAGAGAGAATATGCTTTATGATTGTATGTATATAAAATTCGAGAAAAGACAAAACTATTGCAACAGAGAGCAGATCAGTCACTGCTAGAGATCTGAGAGGTAGGGATGGAGGGAGGGGACTCACTGCAAAAGGCTACAAGGTATCTTTTTAAGATGATGGAAATATTCCAAATCGTGATTTTGATGATGGTAAAATTCATTGACTCATATGCTAAAAAGTGCCAAATTTTATTTTCTGTTAAACACACCTCAACAAAAGTGATTGGCATTTTAAAAAGAAAAACAGAAATTCGCAGTCTATAGAGCCACAGGATAAGGTCTGCTCACCCATGGAGATGAGGTGGCTATAGTTCTCCAGCATCACTTCTCTGTACAGGGTCCTCTGGGCAGAGTCCATCCACCGCCACTCCTCCTGGGTGACCTCCACAGTCACGTCCTTGAATGATACTGAGGCCTATAATAACACATTCCTAATCCATTGAGGGTCCAGAATCAGGTACATGGAGAATATTTTCACAAACTAACTGTTAATATATTTACTATTTAGAGAGTTTAAAACAAAAAGTTATAAATGATGACTATTGTGTGATGATAGCTCTGTCTTATATTTTGTGAATATGTACACAAATAGTAATATATATACATTGTGTGTGTGTATACATACACACACATACATATATATTCTCATGCTCCAACTTATTTATATTTATTTTTAAATTAAACACACATTGTTATGTAATATAATGTAAAAAGTTACTGCCTTATTTTCTCAGGTAAAGTTAATGCAAACAGAATTCTCATATATATATATATTTTTCCACACATCAATGGATTATGCTGAGCACTCTGGAGAGTATACACACCCCAACCTCGAGTTCTCTGCTGGGGGAATGGGGATCTGATGAAGAGAGACATGTAAATCTGGGGAGGTACTACACACCACCACATTTATATTTCAGGAGAAATGCTCTAGAATATAGTTTTCAACCAGTGTGCTGCAAGAATTTTTAAAACATGCAACATCTGACTATTTAGTCAGAGGCAGTGACCTCTTTCTCCTTAAATTTTTTAATTAAAAAAAAAATGACATCAACTAACAACAATAGCCATCCAGTGTGAATGAATCAAAATTATGTCTATTTTTTTTGTCAGAGCAGCAAAAAACACATTTTTTGATGTACCGCAGAATTCTATAATTAGTTTACATGTGCCATGAGATGATGAAAAGGGTTGAAAATTGCTTCCCTAGTTACAGGATTTCTTCGTTTGGGTGGTATTGATACTCTGGATCAGATAATGCTATTTTTGTGCAAGTTCTGTCTATTTTAAGATATTTATCAGTATCCTTATCTTCTAATGATTAGATGCTAGTAAGATGCCTAGTTGTGACAATCAAAAAGATTTCTACATGGGTTACTCAAAAAGTTAAAAATAAAACAGTCATATTATCCACCAATACCACTTCTGGGTATTTATCTGAAGAAAATGAAAACGCTAATTCAAAAAGATACGTGGACCCCTATATTCACTGCAGCACTGTTTACAATAGCCAAGATAAGGAAGCATCAATCTAGGTATCTACTGATAAATATGGATAAAAATGATGTGATACATTCTTTATCCATATCTATATACACACAATGGAATATTATTCAGCCATAAAATAGAATGGAATCTTGCCATTTGAGACAACATGGATGGACCTAGAGGATATTATACCAATGAAATAAGTTAGAGAAAAACAAATATTGCATGATTTCACTTGCATGTGGAAATCTGAAAAACAAAACAAATAAACAAATAAAACAAAACAGAAATAAAACAAAACTGAAACAGATACGGAGAACAAACTGGTAGCTGCCAGAGGGGAGGCAGGGATGGGCAATATAGGTGAAGGGAATTAGGAGGTACCAACTTTCAGTTATAAGATAAATAACTCATGGATGTAATGTACTGCATTAGGGAATAGAGTCAATTATAACACGATAACTTTGTACGATGACAGATGACAACTTGGGTTATCATGGTTATTTCATAATGCATAAAAATACTGAATCACTATGTTGTATATCTCAAACTAATATAATTTTGTATGTCAATTATAACTCAATAAAAAGCAAATCTCTGAATACTGCCAAATGTCTCCTGGGAAGCAAAATTGGTCTAGTTAGGAATCACTGCTCTATATGAATAATGGACAATGTCTTAAGCAAAAGACCCAAATTAAGAGATGACCTACATGATGGCAAAGCAACAAAAATAAAAAAACTAATTCCTACAGAAAACAAAATCTGGTCATTATTTTCTTGTGCAACTATACATAGATGCTTCACAAGCAATGGGGAAGAGGCTGAGGCCATACATGCAGCCTGTGGAACTATGTATTTCCACAGGTGATGGAATTACTTCACTTTTTGTTGCATAATTTTGGAACAAAGAAAGATCTAAAATGAAAATAAGAATTTCAAAGAAATTAGTCATTAAATGGTAACTGAAGTCATCAGAGAAAATAAGTTGACTCTGGAAGGACACAGAAAGCAAGAAGAAAAAATAACCTACTAAAAAATTCAAAGGAACAGCAAAATTAAGAGGCGGGTAAAAAAAAAAAAAAAGAATAGGCCCTAAGGTTGCGAAAAAATTCTAAATGCTGGAAAGAAAAATCAGAAATATTAGAGTATTAGAAACTAGGAGAAGAGATGATTACAAGCATAAATGATTCTTCTAATGCAAGGGAACTGACTGAGCACATACAGTTATATCACCTGCCTCCCAAAATAACTCAGATAAAATGCAGAACCTGCTATAAATGTATGGCAAAAGAAGAATGCAGAGAAACAAAGGTCCCAGCGGAAGGCCCAGAAATTTTAACAAATTCTGGAAGACAGAAAGCGAGATAGTATTAGATAAGAATAGCTGGGCAATGTGGCCCACGGACAGATTACAAAGACAGAAGTGGGCAGAAGGAGCAGGGCACTGATGAGAGTGAGCCAAGACATCCAAGCTTAAATTAAACAAGACCTAGAACAAAGTATATAGTGTGAGGAATGATTAGTCGAGAAAACTTCCTATTTGAATACAGATGATATCTCAAGTGAGTGAGGAAAGGCTGGACACAAATATCACAGGGATAACTAGATGGCTGTTTAGGAAAAGAGAGTTAGATCTCTATCTTGCACAAGAGCAAGATAAAATTAAACATATTCAAGACCAAAAAGTAAAATCAATCATATTCTAGAAGACTACATAGAACAATTCTTTAAAAATTTTAGAGTGGGGACTTTGGGACAAGAGGAAGTGCAGGTAGATATACTTTGCCTCCACATACAACCAAAAGAACAACAACAATATAAAAACAAAAAAGAATCAGAACTGCCAGAAAATTGGACTGTACGGAAGTCTAACAATCAAGGAGTTAAAGAAGAAACATTCATTCAGACTGGCAGGAGTGGCAGAGACAGACAGTGGGGGGCAGAGAGGACACCCAGCAAGGTGGCAGCTGAAGGACTGGGTGCGCAAGGCAGTGGCTGGCAGGCCAGGTGGTCCCAAATTTGCATGTAGATTAACTGGGAGGAACAAGTGGGGAGCAAGACAGACCAAGCAACCCCGGGTTCCAGCAGAGAAAAAGAAAGCCTTAAAACTTCTGGCTGTAAAAATCTATGGGGGTTACAGCAGTGAGAGAAACTTCCAGTCCCTCAGGAGAGCTCGCTGGAGGGACTCACAGGGTCCTAGAATGTACACACACACACACACACCCAGGAATTAGCACGAGAAGGGCCCAATTTTCTTGTGGGTACAGGAGGAAGTTACTGAAAGGTGGCTGAGAGCCAAGCAAGCAGCATTGTTCCCTCTTGGACCCTTCCCCCACATACTGCACCACAACACAGGGTGGGTTATCCCACCCTGGAAAATACCTAAGGCTCCACCCTTTACCACGTAACAGGTGCACCAAGACAAACAAATATGGCCCAAATGAAAGAATAGATCAAAACTAAAAAAAAAAAACAACAACAACTAAGCAACGAGCAGATAGTCAACGTATTAGATGCAGAGTTCAAAACACAGGTAATCAGGATGCTCACAGAAATAGTTGAGTGTGGTTGCAAAATTAGAGGAAAAAGTGAAGGCTATGCAATGTGAAATAAAGTAAAATATACAGAGAACCAACAGTGACGGGAAGGAAGCCAGGGCTCAAATCAATGATTTGGAGCAGAAGGAAGAAATAAACATCCAACCAGAACAGAATGAAGAAACAAGAATCCAAAAAAATGAAGAGAGGATTAGGAACCTCTGGGACAACTTTAAACATTCCAACACCTGAATCATAGGGATGCCAGAAGTAGAAGAGTAAATGCAAGAAATTGAAAAGTTATTTGAAAAGATAATGAATGAGAACTTCCCCAATCTGGCAAAGGAAATAGATTTTCAGGAAGTCCAAGACGTTCAGAGAGTTGCAAAAAAGTTGGATCCAAGGAAGTACACACCAAGGCACACCATAGTTACATAATCCAAGATTAAACATAAGGAGAGAATCTTAAAAGCAGCAAGAGAAAAGGAGACAGTTACCTACAAAGGAGTTCCCATAAGACTCTCAGCTGATTTCTCAAAAGAAACCTTACAGGAAAGAAGGGAAGGGGCTGGAAAGAAGTATTCCAAGTCAGGAAAGGCAAGGACCTACATCCAAGATTACTCTATCCAGCAAAGCTTTCATTTAGAATGGAAGGGCAGACAAAGTGCTTCCCAGATAAGTTCAAGTTAAAGGAGTTCATCATCACCAAGCCCTTATTATATGAAATGTTAAAGGGACTTATCTAAGAAAAAGATGATAAAAAACTGTGAACAGTAAAATGACAACAAACTCACAATTATCAACAACCAAACCTAAAGAAAACAAAAACAAACTAAGCAAACAACTAGAACAGAAACAGAACCACAGAAATAGAGATCACATGGAGCATTATCAGCAGGGAAAGGGAAGGGGGAGAACAGGGGAAACATACAGGGAATAAGAAGAATAAATGGTTAAGTACAAAACAGACAGAGGGAGGTTAAGAATAGTACAGGAAATAGAGAAGCCAAAGAACTTACATGTACAACCCATACACACGAACTAAAGTAAAGGGGATGCTGGTAGAAAACTGGGTGCAGGGCGGAGGGGAATAAAGGGAAGAAAAAAAATGGGAGAAATGGAAATAGCATAACCAATAAAATATATTTAAAAAATAAAAGTAAAAAATAAAACTTATCACTAGTACATATATAATTTTTGAAGATAAGAAGCATAACATTAATTATAGTCAATTATACTATTGTATTATAAACTTTAAGTTGCTGAAAAACTAACTTTTAACTGTCCTCAACACACACAAAAATATAAATATGTGAAATGATAAAGGTGTTGGCAGTAATCATACTGCAAGATATAAATGTATCAAACCAACAGACTGTGCACCTTACACTTACACAATGTCATATGTCAATTATATATCAATTTTAAAAAAGTATAGTCCAATCCGGCCCTGGCTGGCGTAGCTCAGTGGATTGAGCACGGGCTGCGAACCAAAGCATCACAGGTTCAATTCCCAGTCAGGGCATATGCCTGGGTTGTAGGCCACGGCCCCCAGCACACTGATGTTTCTCGCTCTGTCTCTTTCTCCCTCCCTTCCCTCTCTAAAAATAAATAAATAAAATATTTTTTAAAGTATAGTCCAATCCGACTGTGGATACACAGAGAGAGAAATTCTAAATATAGTACCAGCAAAAAGCTTTAGGAAAAATATGTAAGAAGAAACTTTCCACCCTATTAGCAACTAAGGTCTATACAGGAATTCAAGATAATATGAGAAAACCCATTATATTGTTTTTAATATTTATAGATTAAAGGAAATAAGCTATAGCTTTATTTCAATAAATACACAATGGTATTCAGTATTATTCAATGCACATTCATGACTAACATGAAATCCTAGCAAACTAGCACCTGAAGGTGACCTAGTTACCCTGACAAAGGCTACCTACCAAGGAGCTGACAGCAAGTATTACAGTTTATGGTAAAATGATGTATATATTCCCTCAAGACTGCCTTGCTCTATTTCTTTTTCTACGTAATGCACAAACCCTCCTAAACTTCGCAAATCCACTGCCAGATAAAGTGAGGATGAACAAAGAACTTACCTGAGGTATGTTCATTTTCTGTGGCTCTTGGGAGAGTGTAGACAAAAGGAACTGATGTTCAGCTGAGGGGACAGGAAAAAAGGTGGGGGGTCATAAGATTTGGCCTGCCTCACAGCACCAAGACTCACCACCCAAGTGTCACACCCTGAGGTCTATACCTTACAGGGACCAACATAGGCCCCCTGAGCCTTCAGAAGACACGGAAAGGATCATGTTCAGGCAGCATCTGCTGTCTTTGTGCAACTCTGACAGGATTATGGGGCTTAAATCTGTAGCTTTAAACCTGGGGAACATAAGCTTTTCTCTGTTGATTAACAATAATGCATGTGTCCTTCTCACTAACACAAAGAAATAAAAACAGGATCAGTTGAATTAAATTACACCAAAGGGAGGACCCTTCTTCATTAACTTAGGAAAAAAAAAACAATAAGCATTATTTATTTTTCTCAGTAATATTATTTACCCCCAGTATAGACAACCCACAAAAAGCCTAGTAAAGGAGATGTAATGCTGGAAGGCAGGATTTTTTCATTGTTCCTTTCAGCCTTGCTATATTGCTCAAAAAAACCTTTTGATGAGAAGCTTTTGGTGTCTTAGCTGTAGGGCAGAGAGAACAAGGTTTTCCTCCTGATTTTGTCACAACTGAATTTCCCTGGACAAGCCACTGAACCTTTCCGGCCCAGTATCTTTTAAGCTTCTAAAGGAGCCCCTGCTAGTGTGGCTCAGTTGGTTGGGTGTAGTCCTGCAAACCAAAGGGTCCTTGGTTCAAGTCCAAGTTAGGGCACCACCTGAGTGGTGGGTTCAAGCAGGAGGCAACCAATCTTTGGTTCTCTCCCTTTCTTTCTCCCCCTCTTCCCCTCTAAAATCAAAAGTAAAATTTAAAAATTATTTTTAAAAAGCCTTCAAGAGTCAAATTGCTGATCTTGGAAAAACCCTTCATGCATCATCATTCTGGGATCCTGTAAGGTCAAAATGTCAGTACTGTTACATGTGATGGACAAGCAGCTCAGCATCTGCAGAGCGGAGTATATTCAGGGAAAGTGGAGAATGTCCTCCCTCTGCCTGGTTACCTCTTACCGCCAGGCCTCACTCTCACAAGCTCTCCAGTGAAGGGGCCCTTCCTGCACTGCCCACCCCTGGACTCAGTCACCTCCGCTCACATCTCTCCTCCTTAGGCTGGCCCCTACCGCTGCCGGCACTGGTCACACTGTGTGGTGGCTTCTGGAGGTGGCGTCATCACCAAAGACTAGCTGATTCCGGGCAGGGGAATCAAAGGCTGTTTCTGATCTTGCAATTCTAGAGTCTGCTCCTTTCTGGGTTTTTCTGCCTCTGCTCTGAAGCTCTGCTGAAATTTCAATCTCTATGATCAGAGGGATGCTCTCTTCGCGCTTAAGACTCCTGTTTACAGAAACCCTGTACTTCCTACAAGGGTTTGTTTCAAGGGAACTGAAACATAGACCTGAGAAACAAAATCATTTTAGGGGCAAAACCGTGACTCTTTAAGACAACCTGACAGTGCAGAAGGGGCCAGAAACCTCTGTCTGACTCATGGGGTCCCAAGAGACACCGGAAACCCCAGAAGAGCACACACGGCAGATTCCATCTATGTTCCCTTTCCGTCCATCCCTGGGTCTTCCGAGGCAGGTCACTTTGCCTGTGTCTGTGAAGGCTGCAATGCTGGCTTTAGGCAGGTGTGGCATCTAAACAAATCCTGAGATTCTAAGTACAGGCATACCGAGTTTTACTGGGGCTTGACATGTTACCGAAAAGACGACTCAGACGGCCTCGGAGTTTGCAAAGTGGTGTTTTATTCACGCATGCGGACCCAGAGGAGATAAATTCCAAATTCTGGGACCCGAGCTCAGGCGGGGGCTTGCTTATATTCTTGCTGAAAGGCAGAAGGAGGAGGGGGGAGGAGCTCAGTTGCTCTAAGGAAGCGTTTTACAGAAGCAGAATGCGGGGGTTAACGTGCGGCCTTGAGATAACTGCTTTCTGAGAATGGCCACTGCTCAGTATGTCCTGTCACACACAGATGTTGCATGTTTTACAAATTGATGGCAGGAGGCTCTATCAGCAAAAAGATTACCGATCGCTTTAATGAGGCAAGGTGTGTGTGTAAAGCAGTCAGTGCCCGAGACGTTTGCACATCGCTCCACCAGCCTGAGTCTCGGTTTTTGTAAAAGCGGTTGTGAGGTTACCTTAAGTCATCCAATGCAAAGAATGGAACACTGTCCTCTAATACAATAACAGTGGTTATTCTCAACGCTTCCTACCTGGCACTTCCCTATGTATTTTACATGTGATGATTTCGATCTAAGTTTCAAAGTGACAAGGAAGCAGTCATTATTAATATCCTCATTTTCACATCAGAAAACTGTTAGCTCAGGTTCCTTTTGTCGCCCCAGTCCACAGGTGACAGAGCTGGAATTTACAAAAACCGGGTCTTACTGGCTCCAGACCTCGGGCTCTCACCACAGACCCACCGCCATGCAGTCTGGCAAACTCCCAGTCCACTTGATAGACGTGCTTTCCCCTCTGCCACCAGCACGGGCTTTTCTCAGGTTCGCTGAAGGCGGGGCGCGCACAAGGTCCCTGCATCCTGACCCACGCCCAGGCCGAAGCTCAGCCTCGCCCACGCCCCGGAAGCCCGAAGGCCCTGACAGCGCCTACACTTGGCTCTGGGAGAGTGGGGAGAGGTCCGAGGACTTCCAGCTCCCCGCCCCGCCAGCTGCTCCCCACACTCTCAACCCAGGTAGAGAGAGGCCCTTCGCTTTCTGAGTCAACCGGAGGTTCCCAAACCGCTCCCCCAAGCCCGTGGGAGTCAGTGCGGAGGCGGGGTTACCACTGCACTAGCGCAGAAGGAGCCCCAACGCCCTTCCGCAGCGCGGCGAACCCGCACGGTTGGAGACTGTGCTTCCCATCCGCCTCCGCGTCCGCCTCTGAAGTCACTCTGCTAGGGCCTTTCAGCGTTTTGAAAGCTGGAGAAGGATTTTCTTAAAAGTATTCAGCCCAGGTTTCTTTAGAGCCAGAGGGGGTTATGGTTTTTGTTTTGGGGGATTTTCTTTTTGGTGTCTGTTTTCACTTGTTACTCTTAGAAAAGCTCGTTTTTGACTGGACTTAGAGGTAGCTCTCTTAGAGGGCAGCCTCGTATATTCTTCTCAGAAAAGATACAAAGATTGCATTCGTCGTCCACTTCAATGAGTTTCCAGCAGCTAGTGGCTGGAAAAGAGATGTGTTCCGTTCGTCCTGATGCACCCAACTGCCTTCAAGTAGCTCCCCAAAAGAGAGAGCTTAAGGTGTAAATTTGGAATCTTATGGCAAAGCGAGGGGTGGTCCTCTATTGGTTCCTGACGGAAATTACAGCATTTTTTTAGTAAGTAATTTGAAGAAAATTGGGAAAATTTTAATTTGGATCGGATGTTGAAAATATTAAGGAAAATTACCACTACTTAAATACAAAAAAATTCTGGAGCTATATAGAAAAAAATTGACTGAAAAAAAGGCATAACAACTGAAGTATTTAGGATTTAAAGTACATAGCTGTAAAATTGTAATTTTCAACCTGGGACCTCCACTCTTCCTTTATAACAAATGAATCCACCAGCTACTTATCCCTGACCCAGTGACTCCAGAGCTCGGAGTGGAGGTTGGTTAAACGGAGAAATAGATCGTGTTTCAAGGTCTGGACCCTTCTTGATAAATGTTAAAATGTGGCAGTTTCTGCAGATGTAGCTCTAAACAGATGAAATTGACAGGAATTCAACATGCAAAGGTAAATCAACCTGTAATTAACGAAATAGATAAGCAGTGGCTGAATTCTCCACTGAGGGAGATAGCTTTGGATGTGAATCCCCTATTTCCTTTATTGGGTGCAAGGAAATAAATAAAACTACCTAACAACGACCACATCGAGTTCTTAAACAGAACACCCCAAGAGGTGAATCTCTTGATTTCAGTAACAGTATAATAGACTAACATAAAGATCACAAATGGAGAGAAAGTGGTCACTACATACATTTATTCAACAAACATTTACAGTATTGAAAACTTTCTGTGTGATAGACACCACTTTAGATGCCTGGATAGCAACATCAAATAAAATATTAGATTCTCTAAACCCCCATGGAGTTGTATTTTGTGGGGTTTTTTTTATCAAGATGATTGTGGGTACCTATTAGGGTCCCTTCAAGGAACAGTTATCAATTGTCCAAAAAAAAGGAAGCCCTGACCAATGTGACTCCTCCAGCAAAGTGAGAAGTTGCTGATTCGATTTCTGGTCAGGGCACATGCCTAGGTCGTGGGTTCAGTCCCCAGTCAAGGCACCTGTTAGAGGCACCTGATTGATATTTCTCTCTTACATCAACGTTTTCTTCCCTCTTTTCCCCCCTCCCTTCCCCTCTCTCTAAAAGAAAGCGGGAGGCTTTAGGGTCAAAAGACCCTGTAGAGTTGTTACGGAAAAGAGGAAAAGACGACTCAGATGACCTGAGGGTTTACGAAGTGGAGTTTATTCACGCATGCGGACCCAGAGGAGATAAAATTCCAAATTCTGGGCACCGACCTTTTAAAACTGGGGCTGGTTTATATACTCTTGTTACAAAAGCAAAAGGAGGAGGGGGGAAGGGAGGCAGCTGCTGAAAGGAGGCAGCTGCTGAAAGGAGGCAGCTGTTTTTTCAGGAGCAGAAAGCAGAGTTAGCTAGTGAACGACCTTGAGATACTGCTTATCTGGGACTGGCTGCCGTCTGAGAATGTGAGAATAGCTTCTGAATAGTATGTCCTGTCACAGAGTTGGTAAAGCATCCTGCAACTACGGATGTGATCATGGAGAAATAAAATGAAATAAGCATTGCTAAGAGAGTCACTTACAAAAGAGTCAGGAAGCTATTAAGTGGGCCTATGCAGGTTATGCACATCTTGTACCTCAGTTCCCAGAGCTGCAACTAAGTTGTTAAACCTGTTACTAAACTCACTTCCAAACATCCTGGAGCCAGAAACACCCTGAAACAACAACTGCTACATGGGCTATTAGGCTTATAGTAAGGGTAGGGTGTATTAGAGAAGAGTAGAAAAGACTACTCTTGTAAGAGCTGAGGAAGAGAAATATTGTAATGGCCATTACACTGCTTAGCACAGAAAGCTAATCCTCACTTGTTTTCCTTCCTCTAATGCTCTATCCTCTGTTAAGCATTTGTAAACACCATTCAATACCCATTTCTAGAATTCCAATTACATTCCTGTACTCCAGACCCATTCTTATCATTTCTTGTCAATTCCAGTCTTATTCTTGACAATCCTCCTACTGCCAGTCAACTTATTGAGCTATAGTACATGAATCAATATAAATCTAAATGCAGAAGATGTCTCTTCTTCATAAAGTGAACAACTACATATGATACCGATAGCATGTTCAGACCACTGGGGGTAGGCTGAGGGTGAAGAACAGGAGGTGCTGCCAGGGGAAATCAGAACCACCTGGGACATGTCACGGCAGCATCAGCGGAGCCACATTGCCCAGATAATGGAACTTGCAGCCCTAGAAGCTACATGGCCAATGGTGGTGCTGGCTCCATATGTAGCTTCCAGGAAGCTAAAGCCTGGCTGCTGATTACAGCTTGAGGCTATATCATTGATTAGTTCAACTACTAAGGCAGAACTCTGGGAGCTCTGTGAGACTTCAGCTAACCCTGCCCAGAACCAAGTGCTGATAAAAGTCAGCCCTGGTGTGCAGCCTGGTACTTTAGCTCCAAACAGGTTAACCAGGTCCAGTCACAAGCAGCATCTGTCAAATGCCTACACCAGTCTTTGCAGATCTACTTAATATGTAGAAATAAATACAAAGAAGCAGCCAAAATGGGAAGACAAAGAAACAGATATAGATGTAAGAATAAGAGAATTCTCTAGAAGAAGAGCTAGATGAAATAGAGGCAAGCAATTTATCAAATAGAGTTTAGAGTAATGATTATAAGGATACTCAATAGCATAAAAAAAGAAACCATAAAAAAGGACATGTCAGAAATTTTTAAAAAATGCAATATCTGAAACAATATACTGGAAGGAATAAACAGTAAGTTAGATGAAGCAGAGGACTGAATCAGTGATATGGAAGACAAGGTAGAAAAAAACACCCAGACAGAGCAAAAGAAAGGAAAGGAAAGGAAAGGAAAGGAAAGGAAAGGAAAGGAAAGGAAAGGAAAGGAAAGGAAAGGAAAGGAAAGGAAAGGAAAG
>PVIA01010047.1:0-55164 GCA_004024845.1 Tonatia bakeri
GACAGTAGGTAGAAAATAGACAGGGGGAGGGTAAGAATAGTATGGGACATGTAGACACTAAAGAACTTAAGACACATGGACATGAACTAAAGGGGGGAATGTGGGTGGGAGGGGATGGGCAGGGTGGTGGGGAGTGAAGGGGGAAAATGGGCCAACTGTAATAGCATAATCAATAAAATAAAGAATTAAAAAAAAAGAATGTGAGAAGGGAGAGGTGGGTGGACTGGATTGGGAGCAAAGGGGAGAAAACTGTACTTGAACAATGATCAAAATAAAATAATAATAATAAAAAAGAATGTGAAGGAAACTTGTGATTCCATAAAATAGTTGGGTTTATTTTTTCTCTTAGAAACCCAAAGTTAGTTTACAAATTGACAGCTTCCTGATTAGTTGTTTGATAATAACTAGTGGAATTCTAGTGTTTTGTATTATTTGGGCAGTGAACCATACCCATTCAAAAATTGAAAATACTAAATATAGTGATTCAGAGAATTATTGCATCTATCTGCATATTATATTCCTTGTGTTTGATTTGTTTCAAAATTTTTACTATGAGTAAAGTCTCAGTGTTGTGTTTTATTTCTAGATGGTTCCTGGAAAAATAACCAAAAAGTCAGAATCAGCCTTATTTTCCAAACCATTGGCCAGTGACTTAATGTTGCTTTGGAAGAGTTTCTGCAGGATAAGTTGCAGGGCTTTCACAGGGCTTTCTCTCCTCTGTCAGTGGAACAGATCACTCCTATGCTCATCTGTTCATCTTCCATTAACAAGAATTCAGGAAGGAGATCTTACTAAACCATAGCAACCTAATCTGGAGACCCTTTGACAGAGGAATCAGTGAGCTACCAAGCTCACTGGATCCTTCAAGATTTTTCATCTTTACATCTTACAGTGTGGTCATTGTAACTGCTCTAAAATCTTGTTTGGTCATTGTAACATTTTTTAATTTCAAGGTTTGGTTCTCTTGATTGACTTTTCCTTGACCATTCTTCAGATTCGTCTGATTCTTTGTATGTTGAGTAATTTTGGACATTTTGAATAGTGTATCATGAGACTGATTCATGTAAAATTTTTGTTTTAGCAAGCAGTTAACTCTGTTGCATCAAGATTACAAGTCCTGAACCAGTTTCTGTGGGTTGTGTTCCAATGTCAGTTTAGTTTTCAAAGCCATTATAATGGTCTCCTGGTTTGCACCCTTTTGCACATCCTTAGTGCCTGTCTGGCACCTGGGCGTTATCTATAGTGCAGTTGAGTTTAAACCCTTTGCTAGGTTTGTTACAGCTGGTTTCACACATGAGTAGTTTGGAACTGAGTTAGTACTTCATATAGAGATTTAAAAATCCCTTTCGCTACTTCATCATCTCAGCAGTTCTCTGTAGTTACCAGAGGCCCTTTTCCTATGGTCATGGATAGAAAGCTAGAGCTTTAATGTCCCTGCATTTTCATACATGTATTGTGACTGGGCCTACCTTGGGGCAAATAGTGAGAACAAAGCCTCTGAGGCTAAAAGTGTTGCCCACATGCCACCACTTTTGCTCAATGTACTGCAAGGAGAGTTAAGAAGGGTTCTTCCACAGTGTAGGTGCAGCCTCTACCATGCCTATGGGGAATGAGACTGCCTTTCTTTTTGGTGGCACTCAAAATGGCTTGAGCATGTTTCCATCTTGCTGGGGGCAAGGGACTCCTGTTTTGCTGCCCATGCTGGAGTCATCAGAGTTTGTCTAACACTGACCCTCATTGCTGCTTCTCTGACTAGAGAAAGTGCCTGGATCTGCCTTTATTTGTTCCTGTTAGCATCGTTGGTTTGGAGCTACTGCAGAGATTAAGGAAGGATATAGGTGGCAGGAAAAAAACTCAGGCAGCTTATTTCTGGGTTGTCCTTTAAGTACTGAATTTTGTATACTTCACCTGGTCTTATTCTGTCATAGTCTTCTGATAGCTTTATGAATTTTATGTAGTGTTCTTAGTTATAATCAGTAGAGAGATAAAATAGAGTGTATTTACTCCATTTTTGCTAGACTCAAAGCCACCTGCTTTCCTTTTACAAGCACATTGTGTTTATGGTATGAAAAGAAAAATATGTGTTAGAGAGATAGTGGTTTTAAAAAATGCAGACCCATAAGCCCTATCTATAGATAAAATAAAACAGAATATTCTAGGGGTGGAGGCTGAGAACCTATATTTATGAAATATCATCAGGAGATTTGGATGAAACATTCAAGTTATAGATTTACTGATTTTTAATCTGTTTTTCAGATGAGAAAACTGAGGCTTAGATGGTACTCTGCAACACAGTGCATCCTTTATTGCCTTTGATTTTCAACCTATGTGCCACTACTGTGGTAGGGTAAAGGCTCATCAGTGCAAACTGGAATGCTTAAAGCACAAGGTAATGGAAGAGAAAAAATAGTAAAAATAGCTACTCGTGAGAGTTGGATCTGGTTTCTTATAAATATTTTCCATTGGGAAAAGCTTTGTAGCCAATAAGCAGAGAAAAATCAGTTTACAGAAATTCACAAAATTGAAAAATTGGAGAAAATTGCCCAACTTAGATAACTTTTGGCTAAGGGAAGCCAAATTGAAGGACCTGAGTCTTAGGGAAGAAGCTAGAAGAAAAAACTCAGGTTTGAACTAAGAATATAAGAAAAAGATGATGAAGAAGTACTAATAAATTAAAACCTAAATGAGGTCTAAGGATTGAGGTCATGATGAGTGGCTGACCTATCTACGAAATTCCAAAATAAAGGAAGACCATGATTAGTAAGTTAAGCTGTATCAATCTAGTTCAATTAATGGGACTCTGTACGTGTTTGCTTCCTCATATATTTCATCTTATACATCATGGATGTCTGTACAGATTGCATACTACAAAACTCCACAATACACACACACATGTAAATACATATGTGTGCATGTATACATATAGGGTCTGGCACAAATAATGCCCCTTCTTATTACAAAATCTTTTATTAGAAAATCATAAGCATGTAACTCTGTAACATAACAATATTACACTCAAGCACACCATATGACAGTTTAGGTGAAATATTCAAAGTAAAACTATGAATTATTACACCCATATTGTTACCCTACTAACCACAATCAAACAGGTGTTACTTATGCTGGACCCTGTTTATGGCTTGTCTGGAAAAAATCCAGCCATTATTAATATGATGAAAATGGTTTGCACTACATCGATGTAACCTGGTAGTCAAGGAGAGTGGACTGGAATGCACATGCATGAACAATGACAACTTCACTGTACTAGTAAGTAGAGGTGGTAGATGTCATTCAGTGAGCATATGTATTGTGTGGCTGTTGCATTCAAAATGACTGAGTAAGTAGAGCAAAGAACCTGCATCAAATTTTGCATTAAGCTTCAACACTGCTCTGTAGAAAATATTCAGATAATTTGGAAGGCTTTCAGGGAGGATGCAATGAGTGCAGTGCAAATAAAAGTGTGGCACAAATGCTTTAAAGATGGTTGAGAACCTATTGAAAGTGATGCACATTTTGGAAGGCCTGCAACAAACACAACACCTGAGAACATTGAACATTTGTATGGACTGCAATCAACAAAGATATGTGACTAACAGTATGCAAACTAGAAGTTGATCTGGGAATTGCAAAAACTACTGAGTTTGAGATTTTGATGCAGGATCTTGGCATGAAACATGTCATGGCAAAATTCATTCTGTGGCTTCTGTTACCAGAGCAGAAGGAATATTGTGCTGGAGTTGCTAATAACTTAATTCAATCCACTACCAATGAACCAGATTTCCTCAAGAAGGTCATAACTTTGAAGGAGATTCACATCATCGTCCTATGTACATTGTTTCTTGTATCTTGTATCTTCTTCAATAAGTATCTCTATTTTTCATATTACATGTTTGGATACTCTCTGGAAAGAATATTTATATTTCTATATATAGCTATATATCTCTATATTTATATATAGATATATATTATTATATATTCTGGAGTTTTGTGAAACTGTATGTGGTAGCCCTCCTTATACTCTTAAGATTTTAAATGAAGAGAACTGTACTTGAACAATCATAATAAAAAGTTAAAAAATAAAGATCTATAAATTAAAAAATTTTTTTTCACTTAGCAAGAAAGTGGTACCTCTTCTAGATGACTGTGTGCTATGCCTGCAAGTCAGTAGAGGAGGGCTGTTATTGGAAAGTAAAATGAAAGTCTATTTTAAAATGTATGGGAATTTATGCCCTGGCTGGTGTAGCTCAGTGGATTGAGCGTGGGCTGTGAACCAAAGCATCGCAGGTTCGATTCCCAGTCAGGGCACATGCCTGTGTTGCAGGCCAGGTCTCCAGCAACCGCACATTGATGTTTCTCTCTCTTTCTCTTTCTCCATCCCTTCCTGCTCTAAAAATAAAAATAAATAAAATCTTAAAAAATAAAAGAGTTTAAAAAAATAAAATGTATGGGAATTTAGAAATGGTGATAACTCATAACCTGGACTCATTAACTCTCTACTACTACAACCAACTTCTCCTCTTCAACATCTCCATCACCTCACAGAAGAGACTCCCAAGAGAAACATTTGGCCACAGGTCAAGACACAGAAAACATATACTCTTTTTTTTTTTTAGTAAGTACTTTCTATAGAGGAGGTCCTCCAAGGTTGGTACTTGCCATACTGCACGCACTAAAATATTGATAATGTATAGAGAAGACATGCTTAATTGAAATCATATTGGGATTCTTTATAAAAATCTGTTTACCAGATCAGTGATAAAACAAATAGACAATAGATGCCAAAGGTGTGTACAATGTTTACTTTTGGGAAGTTCTTTCCTTGCAAATGGACATATGCACAATACATACATTTATTCATGCTTAAGAATGTGTTATGGATAGATATAGGTTTAAATCTTTTCTTTTAAATTTTAATTGTTGTTCAAGTACAGTTTTCTATCTTTTACTCCCATCCCAGCCCACCCTCCCAGTCCTCCCCACCTCCCTCCCATTTCTACCCCCTCAGTTTTTGTCCATGTGTCCTTTATACTTGTTCCTGTAAACCCTTCCCCTTTTCCCCTGAAATTCCCTCCCTTCTCCCCTCTGGTCACTGTCAGGCTGTTCTATATTTCAGTGTCTTTGGTTATATTTTGCTTGTTTTGTTTAGGTTCCTGTTAAAGGTGAGATCATATGATATTTGTCTTTCATCGCCTGGCTTATTTCACTTAGCATAATGTTTTCCAGTTCCATCCATGCTGTTGCAAAGGGTAGGAGCTCCTTTTTTCTTTCTGCTGTGCAGAATTCTATTGTGTAAATGTACCATAGTTTTTTTTGACCCATTCATTTACTGAAACATACACTCTTTATACAACTCCTGGTGAGCCAAACTGAGTGACATGGAAGAGCTTTTTTCCTAAGCCTAAATCCCCAAAACTATTCTTTCTTATCCTTCTGTGCTAACACCCAAATATTTCAAATCTTACTGTATCATTTGCTCATTCTTGTGAAAAGCAAACTTAAAGCAAAAGAGATGGGAGATTTATAGGAAACTGGGGTGCTGTTAAAATCTTATGTTTTGTTGAGAATTCTAATATCTATATTCATTGGGGATATGGGCCTATAAATTTTCTTTCTTTTCATTGTCTTTATCTGGTTTTGGAATTAGGATAATGCTGGCCTCATGAAATGAGCTTGGGAGTCTTTTTTTCCTCTTACATTTTCTGTAATAGTTTAAGAAGGAGAAGTGTTAGTTCTTATTTGAATATTTGGTAAAGTTCACCTGTGAAGCCATCCAGTCTTTGGCTTTTGTTTGTTGGAAGATTTATTTATTTATTTGTTTGTTTGTTTGTTTGTTTGTTTATGTATTTATTTATGTATTTATTGGATAACTACTTATAATATGTCTAGTCAGATTCTGTGATTCTTCCTGATTCAGTTTTTGGAAGATTGTATGTTTCTAGGAATTTATCCATTTTTCCACAATGAGATATCTTACACACCTGTAACAATGGCTATCATCAACAAATCAATAAACAAGTATTAGGATATGGGGAAAAGGGAACCCTTGTGCACTCTTGTGAGGAGTGCACATTGGTGCAGCCACTGTGCAAAGCAGTATAAAGTTACCTGATTCCACTTCTTGGGATTTATCTGAAGAAAACCCAAAACAGTAATTTGAAACAATATATATATATACCCATGTATTCATTGTAGTGTTATTTACAATTGCCAAGATTTGGAAGCAGTCCAAGTGTCCCTGAATAGATAAGTGGATAAAAAAAGCTGTGGTACATTTACATAGTGGAATACTACTTGGTCATAAAAAATAAGGAAATCTTACCTTTTGCAATAGCATGGATGGACCTGGAGAACATTATGCTAAGTGACAAAGCCAGTCAGAGAAAGACAAATACCATATGATTTCACTTACATGTGGAATCTAATGAACAAACTGAACTAAAAAGCAAAATAGTGATAGACTCATAGATAGAGAGTGGGCTGACAGCTGTCAGGGGTTGGGGCTGTGGGGTGGAAGGATTGAGCAACAAAATTAAAAAGGAGAATCTCATGGACGCAGCCAACAGTGTTGTGATTTTGGGGAGCAGCATGGGTGAAAGGAAGGAAAGGAGGGCGTAGGGGGATAAAAGGTGATGGATGGAGACTTAACTTGGGATGGTGAACACACAACACAGTGTACAGATGATGTGTTGTAGAATTGTGCACCTGAAAATTGTAGAATTTTGTTAACCCATGTCACCTCAATAAATTCAACAAAAAGGGAAAAATATCTCACTGAAAATGATTAAAATTCAATAACTATTTGCAAAACATACTTTATAAGGCTTGTTTTTCAAAATACGATTCTCTATAAGTGTTAGGGTCACCCTGGGATTTTACCAAAAAATGCATATTTTTAACAGGTGATACCTTTATATGACACGTCACTATGAGTATTATAAAGGTGTATTACTAAGGGACTGTCTTTGTCCTGGAAAATAATTCAAAACCATATTTTGACTTTGTCAAAAGAACACTTGCAAGTGCAACAAGGGGGAACCAAGAGAGTTCTTTATATATTGTAAAATAGTTTGTTACTTGTCCTTTGATCTAAGAATTCCACTTCTAGGTTATTTACCCTATGAAAATAAAAGCACAAGTTTAAACACAAAAGAATTTTTTAACAATGTTGATAGAA
Organism: Tonatia bakeri; assembly: GCA_004024845.1. Classification (NCBI taxonomy): domain Eukaryota; kingdom Metazoa; phylum Chordata; class Mammalia; order Chiroptera; family Phyllostomidae; genus Tonatia; species Tonatia bakeri. Next base: position 7,175 of record PVIA01010047.1, read on the forward strand.
ACTTAATTTTTTAATGTTTCATTGTGTATTACAGTTGTCCAATTTTTTTCAGCTTTGCCCTACTCTGCCCAGCCCATTCCTTGCTTCCATAGTCAATCCCCACACAGTTGTCCAAGTCCATGGATCCTTCACACTTGTTTTTGACTAATCCCTTCACCTTCTTTCAAACAGTGTCCTCCTCCCTTCTCTCCTCTTACAGTTGTCAGTCTATTCCATGTTTCCATGTCTTGAGTTGTGTTTTACTCATTAGTTTATTTTGTTCAGTACGTTAATCTTATAAGTAAGATTGTATGGTATTTGTCTTTCGCCAACTGGCTTATTTCACTTACCATAATGCTTTCCAGCTCCATCTATGCCATCACAAAAGGCAGGAATTCCCTTTTCTACTACATAGTATTCTATTGTGTGAATGTAGAACACTTTTTTAATCTACACTACTGATGGGCACTTAGGTTGTTTGTGAACCTTGGGTATTGTAAATAGTGCTGCTATGAACACAGGGTGCACATATTATTTTGGATTAGGGTTTTGGGATTCTTACTGTATATTCCCTGTAGTGGCATTGATGGATGACAAGGTAGTTCCATTTTTAATTTTTAGAGGAAATTCCATACTGTTTTCCACAGTGGCTGCACTACTCTGCATTCCCACCAACAGTGCACTAGGGTTCCCTTTTCTCCACATCCTCACCAGCACTTGTCACTTGTTGATTTATTAATGATAGCCACTTTGGCAGAAGTGAGGTGATATCTCATTGTGGCTTTAACTTGCATCTCTCTGTTGGCTAGAGATATGGAGCATTTTTTCATACACCTATGAGCCATCCATATGTCCTCCTTGGAGAAGTGTCTCTTCAGGTCCTTTGTCCATTTTTAAGTAGATTATTTGTCTTCCTGGTGTTGAGTCATATGAGTTCTTTATATATTTTAGAGATTAAACCTTTGTTTGAGGTATCATTGGCAAATATGTTCTCTGTATAGTTGGTTTCCTTTTCACTTTAAAGAAGGTTTATTTAGCAGTACAGAAGCTTTTTAATTTGATGTAGTTCTATTTGTTAATTTTTTCTTTATTTCTTTTGCCCTAAGAGATATATTGGAAAAAGTATTGCTACAGGATATATCTGAAATTTTACTGCTTATGTTTTCCTCCAAGCATATTTATAATGCCCCCAAAATGATGCAACTCAAATTTGCAACTTTAACAGAGTAGATAGATAAAATGTAACATTCATATGGTAGAATACTAGTAAGCAAAAAAGGGGATTGAATTACTGATATACATATCATCATGGACGCATTGCACAAATATGCTGAGTGAAGGATCCCAGAAACAAAAGAGTAATGAGTATATATTAAATAATTCTACATGTGAAATTCTACAGTAGGCAAAACTAATTATTGGTGAAAAAAGCACAACAATGGCTGACCTTGGGTTAGGGGTATAAAATGACTGGGAATGGACACAAGGGAAATCTCTGAAATGATTAAAATGTTCTATATGTGGATAGAGAACATGGGATACAAAGGTATATATATTTGTCCAAATTACAGAGTTAAGGTTTTTGCTTTCTAATCTATATAAATTTTACCTATATAAAGAACTGTACACAAATAACAATTGAGTGAGGAATATTAGGTGAAACAAGAATGGCAGAATGTTGTAGTTGTTAAATATGGATGCTGGTTATATGAGGTTTATTACAGTAGTCTGTTCACTGGACATTTTCCATAATAAAAAGTTTTAAAACTAGTGTGGAAGTCTTATAGTCTGATTATATTTTTGTTTACATGAGTTTTTTGTTGGTCTGCTTAAAATATTAATGTTTCAATATGAATTCAAAAGATTATCATTAATTCTGAAATTCCAAACTAATTGATGCTTTTAAATTTATAAACTCTATCAATGCTAGACTGATATACTACCATTCAATTTTATTAGATGACTATAACATTGATTGTAAGAGGCAAATATATGAATGTTCAAAAGAATTTGAGAACACTGTTAAATGTATGGAGGGGCAAGTCTTGCTCTTAATAGTAGCCAGACTCTTATTCTATGCTTTGCAACTGGTTATGACTATTATTGTGATCACTCAGAGAGTTAGATAATTATGGTCATCAGCTTGTATCAGGGTGCAATATTTTCAGGTTTACCATGTCTTCCCATTGTAGATAATCCAATATTTGTTGACTTAATAGCCACAAGACACGAAGAACACTTAGACACTGGGCTATCATAGGTTTTCATATAGTCAATAAATTGATTTCTTACTTACATTTTTAAAGTATGTTATCAATTATACTGTATAGCCTACATCCCTACTCTCATCTATGCCCCTGGGCTGTGGTACTTCAACAGCCATTTGTTGAGTAAAATGTATGTGCAAACATTTATGTGTAAATATATGTGTATGTGCAAATGTATGAGTTGTGTAAATTATTTAACTACTTCTTACTCAGTTTCCTCATATGTAAAGTGGAAATAAAATAGGACTTACTTCATAGGCATCCTCTAAGGATTAAATGAATTGGTATATATAAATTACTTAGAATAGTGTTTGAGACATAGTACTATGAAAGTAATGATGACAATGATAATGATGATTGATGATTTGCCATAATAATACTGATTTGTACTGTTTATTTCAGCTAAGAGTTCTTACTGAGTTAAGTTCCATGTTCCCTTCAAGTGCTTCCAAGGCAACCTGGAATCTTCTGGTTGTGCAGAGCTGGCTTTAGCAATTTCTTTGTGTGATATCACCACCATCTGCTCCTGAATTTTTATTCCCCTTTAGTCTTTGATGATCCCACTTTTCTGACATCTGCCACTAGAAAGTGTCTTTTTTGGAGAGTGCCAATGTCTATCATCTTTGTAGGGAAATCTGGGAAAAAGTGAGAATTTCTGATAGAAGAGATTTTGAGGAACTTGGATGACTACTCCATCCACTCATGGGTCACTTAAACTGCATAAAGAATAGCAAAACTCACACATCAATCTTGCAAAACACAACTACTAAGAGTCTTAGCTGGAGAGGGACTTACTCTTATGTCAAGAAGACCCTGTAGATAATAAAAACATATGGCTCTCTTACAACTATCAATCATGACCTTGGAGAAAGAGAGACTCAATTAGTATGAGGCTTCTTCTAGAACAAAGGGGCTTATTTACATGGTTCAAATTTAGGGGTAAGATTAGGGCTAAGTAACCTCATGATTATGCATTGTGGGTCTCTGACTAAGGATTTCTGTAGGCCCTCTAGATGTCAGTATAGCTTGGCTCACAATAGCGGCCACAGCCTCTGGTTGCTTGTGACAAAATTTGTCTGTAGCAACCACATTCATAATTGAAAGTGTGTCCATTTCCATAGCAACCACAGCAAATCCAGCCTGAACCATAATACCACAGCAGCTAAACCCAGACAAGCCTTATTATCCCATATGGACTGTGGATGGAGATATCCACATCCATAGAACAGGGCTTCCCAGATCCTGATAATTGTGGGTTCCAAGAATTTCTTCTCCTGTAGTATGGGCATTCTCTTGTTTGTGAATGATAACCCAAGCTTTTCAGAATCATCTCTCCTTTGAGCCAGTTGCTTTATGAGTTATAATATGATTTACATTTCAGTTTATCTTTAAACATTAGTCAGGATAGCAGCTTCCCTGTTCATGGTCTGTCTCCCTTTATCCCTCTCTATCCAATTTATGGTAATATTCAAGATGGGTTAAATTATTTTTTCAGGAAGGTCAGCTTAAAAACCAGTGAAAATAAATACAATAATAGAAAACCTAGATGATCTTAGGCAGATACATTTGATAAATTCTATAAAGTTGTTATGCACAAATTGCCGATGTGCAGTGTAAGGAAGAATGAACACTTATGCACTTCTTGCTGTGTTATTATTAACATTATTTTCTTGTAAATGTTGAAACCGGACTGGCTACTCCATAATTTCTGAGATTCCTTTGGAAAAGAACTTATTCTTGATATTATCAGTAAGTGTATCTAGACTTTACAAAACCTTTCTGTTATGTACACATTACTCCTTATCCTACTTGTCATAAGTTCAGTTTTCTGTATTGTGTTCTGTCTCATTCAACACTTATAGAATGAACATGCCTCAGCTGATAGCAGAGTGAAGAATATCTAGAGAGGTTTAAAGAATTGAAAAACATGAGGATGCCAAGAACCTTCTTTCCATGTTCCCACCAAATGTTAGCATGTTGGTTGCCAGATAATCAAGGGTTAGTTTACAGAAAGTTCTTGATTTGTCACCCTTTACTTTGCAGATGATTTGTACTTACAAATATACAACAAAGATGCCTGTTGTCCCCTACCCTGGAAGACAATGAGTGATCAAGAAGTGCATATAAATCTTAAAAGGATGATAAGGATTAGCAATATATTAGTGCTAAGACTAGTAGGAAAAGTCAACTCCTTTCCATTCCATTACTTACTAAAGCAGAGATGTGTTTCCAGTGAACTTACCTTTCAATTAGAATGAATTTTCCCCTAATACTCTTTCAATACCTGTTAACTTCCATGGGCTTCACTGTTTTTGTTAATAGTTATAACTCACATCGTGTACTCAACAAACATGGTATAAATATGATATACCTTTTATATATTTCTATACAAAAACTAGAAATATATAAAAGGTATATCATACCTTTATATATACCTTTATATATACCTTAACTGCTTGTGACCATATTCCTTGGAAGTCCAGCTTATCTTTCTCACTCTTAGGACTCTCTTTTTCTTCATCTCTCCCCTGCCACCCCCACCCAAATACTCTGGGGATATAAGGGCTTACAGAGGGCAAATGGGAGTCAGCCTGGCTTTCATACCCAAGTGAGGAGAGAGCCGAACCTGATCACTCTACTATCACTTATGTTTCTGGAAGCAATAACATGTTTTGAACACTTATCCTGCATAGCCCATGGAGGATGTTTATTTACTGATGCAATGAGAACTTGATGACTAAATTCTAGAAATGGATGCCATGGGCCATTTTGGGGAGACCATGTCATCACCAAATGTGTATACAATCATGTGCACCCCGTGATGGTTGTTCACACTTCACACACATTCAAAATCTTGCCCTCCACAAGACTCTAACTGGCCCCTAGCTGGTCAGGACTGGCTTAGCCATCTACCACCTAATGAGGTCTATACTATGATTCTCATTTGTTCCTTGGGGAATATATAGCCTGGAAGTTGGGTACCTTTTACTATTAAACTTTTGTATCCTTATTTGAGGATATGTTTGTTAATTTTAGAGAAGGTAGGAAGAGGGAGGAAGAGAGAGAGAGAGAGAGAGAAGAAAAGAGAAACATCTATGTGAGAAAGAAACATCTATTGGTTGCCTCCCATACACTCCCCAACTGGGGGATTGAACACTCAACCTAGGTATGTGCCCTGACTGGGGATGGAACCTGCAACATTTTGGTGTATGGGATGACACTCCAACCAATAGAGCAACCCAAGAGTTTACTATTAAATTTTTAAAACATAGTATATATAATACCCATTTTATCTGGCTTCTGAGCTTTTGGACACCTCCTAAGGGAAGGGTACCACCTTTGGGGATACCAAAGTAATTTTTTAGTTTTCTCTTGCTAAAGAAAAAAAAACTTAAAATCTTCATTGCATTTTATAATCAAGTATAGGTAGGTTACAAGGTTTTGTAATCTAATATGGTGATCTATGCAGTGCATATAATATCATATTTGTCAACAAATTCACTGAGGTCCAAATAATTGACTTATATGAACACATAGAAACATAGTGCATTAGTTTCCTGTGGATTGTGTAACAAATTACAACAAACTTGGTGGCATAAAACAACAGACATATATTCATCCACATTTCTGGAGGCCAGGAGTCCAAGGCCAATTTTACTGGTCTAAAATCAAGGTGCTGGCAGGGCCAGGCTGTTTCTAGAAGCTCTACAGATAAATTCATTTCTTGCCTCTTTTAGCTTCTGATGACTGGCAACCTTCTTTGGCTTGTGACTTCATCATTCTATTAATATACTTTTGTGATCACATTGTCTTCTCTTTTTCAATGTGTGTCAAATTTCCCTCTGACTTTTTTATAAGATATTTGAGGATAAATTGAACTAACAAGCAAATTAGAGACAGATTCATAGCTAGAAAGCAGGCTGACAGCTATAGGGGGCAGAGGGCTGGGTGGGAAAATGGAGGGGCTGGGAAAAAAAGAGACAGAAAAAGAACTCATGAACAACAGTGTGGTCATTGCCAGGAGAGGAGGGGTAAGTGAAGGTAGAGCAGTGTATAGGGAGAAAAATGGTGATGGATGGAGACTTAACTTGCAGTGGTGAACACACAATACAGTGTAGAGATGATGTGTTGTAGAATTGTGCACCTGAAACCTGTATAATTTTGTTAACCAGTGTCACCCCAATGAACTCAATAAAAAGGAAAAATAAAATTGTACTTGGGAGTAATCTGGCATAATCTCCCCATCTCAAGGTCTATAAATTATATACACAAAGTCTTAGTCATAAAAGGTAATAATCACAGGTTTTGGGGATCTGTGTTTTGGGACCCACATAGCTAATTTAAATTTAAAATTGATTAGAAGGAAATTTTAACATTTGTGACAGCATGGATGAACCTGGACAATATTATGTTAAATGAAATAAGCCAGTCAGAGAAAGACAAGTACCATATGATTTCACTCATATGTGGGATCTAATAAACAAAATAAACCAGCAAACAAAATAGAAATATACTTATAGATACAGAGAACAGACTGACAGCTGTCAGAGGGAACAGGGTTGAGGGTTGGGTGAAAAGGTAAAAGGATTAAACAAATACAAAAACTCATAGACATAGGCAAAAGTATGGTAATTACCAGAGAGAAAGGGGGTGGGGGAAATGGAAGAGGGTAAAGGGAGAATGAATGGTGATGGAAAGAGACTTGACTTGGAGTGGTGAACACTCAACAGTGCACACGTAATGAATTATAGAACTTTACCTCTGAAATCTATATCATTTTATTAACCAATTTAACCTCAATAAATTTAATTAAAATTAAATTAAAATAAAACCTTTGGTGAGTCCCCATCACCTACAAAATAAAACCCAAGCTCCTTAGCAAGGCAAAAAACATTTACTGTGTAATAAATACATCCCACTCACCTTTTCCTTATTCATAGAAGCTTATGACACTAAGAATTATTTATTATGTAAATAGCAACTGAATGGACAATGTAAGTGAAGAATGAAGTATAATTATTGAATAAAATAATGTTAGTAACTGCACATTATACTTCTGAGACAGATAAGCTTGGTCAGTTATAACCATTTGTAAACATTGAAAAGAATTGCATGAGCATCTTGGTACCTCTGGGAATAATTTGGCCATTGAAAAAAGGCAGTGAAACAATAAATCAATAGAAAAACTTAGAAAATGTCCAGAAAAAGAAGTATTGTTATATACTAGTTACCTATTTTCTCTCTGGTTTAAATTTAAGTACTGTAGAAATATGTTACATAAGCACATTTAGCATCCTTGGTTTATAAAAATGTCTGTTGTCAGTTTGATGCAAACTACATTGAGGGAAATAAACAATAATTTCCAGAATTAATGTTCTAAATTTCAATTGCTGGAAGCAAGAAAGGACAGTGAAAAAATTCAAATAGAAATAACACTTGAAAATAAATCCTTGAGTGACTTCCAGTCTGTCTGATATCTATTTCCCAAAGCACAAAACATTTGTTTCTCATCTGAAATAGATGGTTTTGTCTTTCTGGAGCTTTCACATATGTACATTTGTTTATTCTCTGAAGGTGATTCTTCATCATAAGGTATTCGAAACAGATTCTCGAGGGAAAACATCTGCTCAGCTATAATGCTGGCATCTGCCAAGTTAGTTATGCTAAGAAAAAAGTACTTTATCTTAGTGCTTCAGGGACCTCAAATCCACAAGCTAACATACTATGAAAGACAGACAAGTTGTATATTTCTTGCATTGTTCCTGCATGTAGCTGGGCTCTGGCCATGCCATGCATAGAACACATAGTGAGGTAGCATTGGTTCTGGGGTCAGTTCTGGAAGGAGAGGACATTTAGTCCACTTAGGAAAAGGGTCTCAGACCACATATGACACTGGCTCTGCTTTAACATTTCCTTAGTGTTTTCCTTGTTGCTCAGGTGGGCTTGAGATTTCTAGATCTGAAGTCTTGGGTCTGGTTAACATGAGAGAGGTATGGTATAGTGGATAGGAGCATAAACACTAGATCTAGAATGCTATGGTTCAGGTGCTTGGCTCTGCCATTGTTAGTTGAGTAACACAAGTTAGTATTGGGAAAGTTGCTTAATCTCTCTGAGCCTTTATTTCCTCATCTATAAAATAGAGATACTTATTTCAGAATTGGATACAAATGTACAAGAGGTATAAAGGCACTATGTTCCATCTGGAAGTATTTGTTCTTAGAACTATTTAGAATGAATAGCAAAATAATTTATACTGACTTATTTAAATCTAGGTAATAATTAACCCTTCGATAAAAGTCCCCTTGGGGGCCAGCTCTGAGTCTCCAAATCATTGAAATCTATATATATGTCTACCCTACCTCAATTCCGTTTACTCCAACAGAATTCTATGGGCTTTTCTTACCTTTAGTCTGTACTCCCTGCCATTGAAATGGGAGCAACTTGAGTACTTCCTGAAATTTGCAGGGAATTTACAAGACCTGAGTTAATGTAACTTCAGTTCACACTCCATTTCCATTCCACAAATGCTTTCTCAGTGTTTTTGGAAGGCAAACCATTTTGGTATTGAGTAGGATCTTGGGGTTGGTAAAAACAGGGTTTTTTGTTTGTTTGTTTTCAATCTGTTCTGTTTTGTTTCTCTTTATCAGTCCTTATCTGATTAATCATTATGCATTTAACCTGTTTCCTCAAATGTTTTCTGAAGGCAAGACATTTTGGTACTGAGTAGGATTTTGGTGCTGATAAAAACAAGTTTATTTTCTTCTAAAATCTGTTCTCTGTTTTGTTTCTCTTGACCACTCCTTATCTGATTCTGCATTATGCATTTAACTCTGTGCTAAGAGCCTCTTTGGCTCCTTCTCCATTGTTCCTATATTCACTGTAATACAGATCAATAATACTGTCATTACTGGAGGCCACAATGAGGTGGCAACTTAGAAACTTAAATAGTTGAAATGAGATTCCTGTTTGGGAGTTAAACTTTTAAAGTCATATACATTAAATCAGAGGGGAGAATTAATTGCTTAAAGAGGCAGCATGACTTTCAGATCAGCAAGGCTGGACAGCAACCACACCTGCACTGTTAACATTTCTGAAGAACAAAACAGCCTTCCTTGATATGGTAGAAAGGGATCCTTCTAAACACTGTACAGTAGATAGGGAATCTGGGTCAAGTAGAGTATACATGGCAAGATTCTCTTTGTTCTGGGTGAGGAGGCTCAAGTTGCTTTAGCTGTGGAATATTCCTCAGGATCACCTAAATTATCTTTCTCTAAATCCACAGCCACAAAAACCTCTTGTACCCCTTACAGAGAGGGAATGTGCTGATCTACTACTGTGATTCTCTTATTTTCTTGACATTTGTATTTATGATGGCACATGGATGAGCCAGCATTTTGTGGGTTCTACCATTTGGTCCTATGAGTTTGATGAGTATGAGGATTCACCTCAGCATGCAGGCCAATGCCAGCATCCAGACAAATCAGGTTCCTGGGCCTGCCACTTGAGACCTTGGCCTTGTTTGGTGACACTGTTATACAGTGCTTGTTAACTTTGACAAAAAAAGGGAGCAAGATGGTGGCGAGGTAGGTGGAAGCAGAGTGCAGTTCTCCCTGGGCCCAGTTGGAACACCTAGCCGATCTTCCGAGGAACAGAATGAACAGCCAATGGAATCCCAGCTTATATGAAGTTTGGAAGCCAAAAAGTGTAGAGGACATTGAAAAATCAATGGCAAAGAGATTGTGTTACGGAAAAGACGGAAAAGACGACTCAGACGGCCTGGGAGTTTGTGAAGTGGGGTTTATTCACGCATGTGGACCCAGAGGAGATAAGATCCAAATTCTGGGCCCTGAGTTTAACCTGGGGCTTGCTTATATACTCTGTTACAAAAGCGGAAGAGGAGGGGGAAGCAGCTGCTAAAAGCAAGCTCACAGAAGCAGGCGTGAAGGTTAGTGTTTTGGCCTTGAGATAAATGCTTATCGGGGAAAGACTGCTGTCTGGGAACAGCTGCTGGTCAGCTCCTCCCTAAGAATGACTACTGTTTAGCTATGTCCCATCACAATTGCACTGAGGTTGTAAGGTCCCTGGGATACATGCAGGGCCCTTGGCCACTATGGCCCCCAGACTGGTGCCTGCCACTGGATACAGGGAGGAGAGTTAGATCACCAACTCCCTCCCCTACCAGGGCAGGGAGGGCAGCCCAGCACCAGGAGGGACCTGGATGCTGAACGTCGCTGGGCAGAATAGAGACAACGTGGGAGATACACAGAGGTGGCATACATTTGCTGGGACTGTGGACGCTGGCTAGGTCATTACCAGAGAAACTGGGGTGCTGGGCGACACTTAGAGAAGGGAGAAGAGTTGGGCCATGTCAGATCCTGACCCAGATACTCTCCAGAATGGTTAGAAAGTTGGGCTGTGTGAAAAGCCATGCACTTGTTAAGAATGATGGATAGCTGCTTTGTAAGGAACTCTGGCTCACCCTGAGGGTGATTTGAGCTGTGCATCAGGCTTTACTTGTGCTGCATGCCCAGAGACAAAGTGGCTTATTTGAGCTTGGCAGCTCATGGGGGACCTGGGCTGGAGGCTGGGCAACTGAGAATATTGTGGCCCAGACCTGGTCCCCATTCTCGAAAAACCATAGGAAGGGAAAAAAGTGAAGCCCAACACCCCTCTTCCTGTGGCATCCAGATAGGCCAGCAGAACTTGCTCAATGTGTTTAAGTCAGCAGAAGGCTTATTTATTTATTTATTTATTTATTTATTTATTTATTTATTTTCCTGTCTCTTTTTCTTTCTTTCTTTTCTTCCTCCAAGTGAGACAAAAAGAAGTGGAGTTATGAAAGGTCTAGAGACAGATTCAAACGGTTAGCACCAGACTTACCGTCAAAATTGAGAAACTGAGACAAATGTCAATTTGCTATCCCATAGAACTGGCATTTTATTATTTATGTGTATTATTATTATTTTTTCATTATTTTTACTACTTTTATTTTATTAGTATTTTTGAATTTCTCTTCCTTATGTTTAGTTTTCTTCCTTTTATTTCTCTGTTTAATTGCATTATTTGACTGGTTATCCTTATTCTGTCTTTATTGTATTGTATTTTATTTTTATATTTTAAATAAATTACTTTATTGTTGTTCAATTACAATTGTCTGCATGTTCTGCCCACCACTCCCCCAACTCGAACCAAACCCACCTCCTTTCCTTGCTTCCACGCTCCCCCTTGTTTTTTCCATGTGTCCTTTATACTAGTTCCTGAAAACCCTTCTCCCCACTGTCCCCTCCTCACTCCCCTTTGGCTATTGTTAGATTGTTCTTAATTTCAATGACTCTGGTTACATGTTGTTTGCTTTTTCCTTTTGTTGATTACATTCCAGTTAAAGGTGGGATCATATGGCATTTGTCCCTCACTGATTGGCTTATTTCACTTAGCACAATGCTCTCCAGTTCCATTGACGTTGTCACAAAGGGTATAAGCTCCCTCTTTCTCTCTGTTGTGTAGAATTCCATTGTGTAAATGTACCATAGTTTTTTGATCCACTCATTGGCTGATGGGCACTTAGGTTGCTTCCAGCTCTTGGCTATTGTAAATTGTGCTGCTATGAACATTGGGATGCATAGGTTCTTTTGGATTGGTGTATCAGGGATCTTAGGGTATAATCCCAGCAGTGGAATTGCTGGGTCAAAAGGCAGTTCCATTGTTAGTTTCCTGAGGAAATTCCATACTGTTTTCCACAGTGGCTGAACCAGTTTGTATTTTGACCAATGGTGCACTAGGGTTCCTTTTTTTACATATCCTCTCCAACACTTATTTCTTGATTTGTTTATAATGGCCATTCTGACCAGTGTGAAGTGGTATCTCATTGGGATTTTAATTTGCATCTCTGATGGCTAGTGATGCTGAGTATCTTTTCACATGTCCTCCTTGGAGAAGTGTCTGTTCAAGTCTTTTGCTGATTTTTTAATTGGGATTTTTGTCTTCTTCTATTGGAGTCATGTGAGTTCTTTAAATATTTTGGAGATCAAACCCTTGTCTGAGGTATCATTGGCAAATGCATTTTGCCATACAGTTGATTCTCTTTTCATTTTAATGTTGTTTTCTTTAGCTGTACAGAAGCTTTTTAATTTGATGAGATCCCATTTGTTTATTCTTTCCTTTATGTCCCTTGCTTTAGGGGAAATATCAGTGAAGATGTTGCTGCATGGAATATCTGAGATTTTCCTGCTGATAACTTCCTCTAGGACTTTTATGGTGTCACAACTTATATTTAAGTCTTATCCATCTTGAATTTATTTTTTGTATGGTGTAAGTTGGTGATCAAGGTTCATTTTTTTTTTTTTTGCATGTAGCTGTCCAAATCTCCCAACACCATTTGTTGAAGAGGTTATTTTTACTCTACTTTATGCTTCTTCTTCCTTTGTCAAATATTAATTGACCATAGAGACTTGGGTTTATTTCTGGGCTATCTGTTCTGTTCCATTGGTCTATGTACTTGTTTTTAAGCCAGTACCAGGCTGTTTTGATTACAATGGCCTTGTAATACAGTTTGATATCAGGTATTGTGATCCTTCCTGCTTTGTTCTTCTTTCTCAAAATTGCCGCAGCTATTTGGTGTCATTTATGGTTCCATAAAAATTTCTGAAATGTTTGTTCTATATCTGTGAAATGTGTCATTGGTATGTTAATAGTGATTGCATTGAATCTATAAATTGCTTTGGGTAGTATAGCCATTTTGATAAAGTTAATTCTTCCAATCCATGTGCTTGGTACATGCTTCCATTTGTTTGTGTCTTCTTTGATTTCTTTCTTCAGTTATGTATAGTTTTCTGAGTACAGGTCTTTTACCTCCTTGGTTAGGTTTATTCCTAGGTACTTTATTTTTCTTCTTGCTATATCAAATGGGATTTTTTCTTGATTTCTCTTTCTGATATTTTATTGTTGGTATATAAAAATGCCTTTGATTTCTGAGTATTAACTTTGTATCCAGTTGTTTTGCCAAATTCATTTATTACATCGAGTAAGTAGTTTTTTGGTGGAGTCCATTGGATTTTCTATATACACTATCATGTCATCTGAAAGCAATGGCAGTTTTACTTCCTCCTTTCTAATTTGGATGACATTTATTTATTTTTTCTTGTCAGATTCTGTGGCTAGGACTTATGATACTATGTTGAATAGCAGTGGTGAAAGCTGACATCCTTGTCTTGTTCCTGATCTTCAGTGGAAAGCTCTAAGAATTTGTCCATTGAGTATAATGTTGGCTGTAGGTCTCGTGTATATGGCCTTTATTACATTGAGAACTGCTCCCTCTATTCCCACTTTGCTGAGTGTTTTAATCATAAATGAGTGCTGTACCTTATCAAATGCCTTTTCTGCATTTATTGATATGATCATGTGATTTTTGTCTTTCATTTTTTATGTGGTGTATTATGTTAATTGATATGGGAATATTGTACCATCCTTACATCCCTGGGATGAATCCCACTTGATCATGATGTATGATCTTTTGAATGTATTGCTGGATGAGGTTTGCCAGTATTTTGTTGAGGATTTTACCATTTATGTTCATCAGCAATATTGGACTGAAGTTTTCTCTTTTGTTATGTCTTTATCTGTTTTGGAATTAGGATAATGTTGGCTTCATAAAAAGAGTTTGGGAGTCTTCTATCTTCTTGAAATTTTTTTGTCAAATAATCTATAGAGGATGGGGATTAGCTCTCCCTTAAATGTTTTGTAAAAGTCTCCTATAAAACTGTTCAGACCAAGGCTTATGTGTGTTGGAAGCTGAATTTTGTTTCAATTTCATCAGTTGTTATTTGTTCAGGATTTCTGCTTCCTCTTCATTCAGTTTTGGGAAACTATATTTTTCTAGAAATTTGTCAATTTCATGTAGGTTTTCAAATTCCTTGGCATATAGTTCTTCATAGTAATTTCTTACAATCCTTTGTATTTCTGCTGTATCAGTTGCAATCTCTCCTCTTTGATTTCTGATTTTGTCTATTTGGGTCCTCTTTTTTTTTCTTGATGAGTCTGCTTAGAGGCTTCTCAATTTTGTATATATTTTGAAAGAACCAGCTTCTGGATTCATTGATCCTTAGAATTGTGCTTTTAGTCTCCATATAATTTTATTCTACTCTGATCTTGGTTATTTCCACCCTTCTACTTGCTGTGCATTGTCTTTATTGTTGTCCCTCGAGTTCTTGTAGGCAAAGGGTTAGGTTGTTCATTTGAAATATTTCTATCTTTTTTAGGGAGGCTTCTATTGCTATGAACTTCCCTCTGTAATCTCATTCTTGACCCATTCATTGTTCAAAAATGTGCTACTCAATTTCCATGAGTTTGCATGTCTTGCGTTTTTTTTTTTTTTCCTTAAAGTTGGTTTCTAGTTTCAGTCCCTTGAAGTCAGAGAAAATGCTTGATAAGATTTTAATTTTCTTGCGTTTGATGAGGCTTGTTTTGTGTCCTCTCATGTAGTCTACCTTTGAAAAAGGTCCATATGCATTTGAAAAGACTGTGTATTTTGCTCCTTTGGGATGAAAGGTTCTATATATATCAGTTAAGTCCATTTTCTCTAGGGCATTGTTCAATGCCACAATATCTTTGTTGATATTTTGTTTGGAAGATCTGTCCATTTTTGACAGTGGGGTGTTAAAATTTTCTACTATAATTGTATTGTTGTCAATGTCTTTTTTGAAGTCCTCTAAGATTTTCTTTTTCTATTTGGGTGCTCCTATATTGGGTGCATATATATTTACAATGTTTATGCCTCTTTGATGGATTCTTCCCTTGAGTATTATGTGGTGACCTTCTGGGTATCTCTTTATGGACTTTTTTGAAGTATATTTTGTGTGATATGACTATTGCTACAATGGCTTTTTTCCCCCTGTCCATTTGCTTGGAATATTTGTTTCCAGCCTTTCACTTTCAGTCTGGGTAGGTCTTTTTTTCTGAGATGGGTCTCTTGTAGGCAGCATATGTGTTGGTCATGTTTTCTTGTCCATTCCACTATTCTGTGTCTTTTGATTGGGGCATCTAATGCATTTATGTTTAAAGTTATTATTGATAGGTACTTATTCATTTCCATTTTTTTGTACTTGTGTTCCTCTCTCTTTCACTCTTGTTCTTTCTGTTTTTAAACCAAATCCTTTACCATAACTTGCAGAGCTGTTTTGGAGGAGGCATATTCTTTGAGGTTTCTTTTGTCTGAGAAATTCCTTATTTGGCCTTCCATTTTAATTGAGAGCCTTCCTGGATAGAGTGGCCTTGGTTGCAGCTTTCCTTTTTCATTACTTGGTATTCCTTTTCATTGTCTTTTGGCTTGGAGACTTTCCACTGAGAAGTCAGTTGCTGTCCTTATCAGGGCTCCCTCACATGTTACTTCCTTTTTCTCCCTTGCTGCCTTTAAAATTCTTTGTCTTGCAATTTTGCCATTTTAATTATGATGTATCTTGAAGTGGCCCTCTTTGGGTTCCTCTTGATTGGGACTCTCTGTGTTTCCTGGATTTGTGTGACTTTTCTCTCACCAAAGCAGAGAAGTTTTCCATCATTACTTTTTCAAGCAGGTTTTCTATCCCTTTCCTTTCTTCTTCTCATTCTGGTACACCTATTATATGGATATTATTATTATGTTTCATATTGTCCTGCATTTCTCTTAACCCCTTTTCATTCTTTCTGAGACTCTTTTCCTTTTTTTGCTCATTCTGGGTGTTTTTTTCTACCTTGTCCTCCAGCTCACTGATCTGATTTTCTGCTTCATCAAGCCTGCTTTTGATCCCTTCTTCTCTGTTTTCCAGTTTAGAAATTGTGTCCTTCATTTCCTCTTGGCCATTGTTGATAGTTTTTATTTCCCTTTTCAGGTTGATATAGTTTTCAGTGAGTTCATTGTATTTTCTCTGTAGCTTTTGGTAATTCTTTGTGAGCTCACTGAACTTCCTTATAACCATTACTTTGAACTCAATATCTGTTAGTTGGCTTGCCTCTATTTCATTTAGCATTCTTTCTGAGGCTTCCTCCTTTTCTTTCATTTGGGGATTGATTTTTTTGTCTTCCCATTGTTTGTGAGATTCTTATTGTTAGCCTCTGCTTCTTAAAATGATCTTTTCTGAGTCCCTGGGTTTCTGGTGTGAACTTCTATGGTACAAGACCTGTGAGATTCAGTGGTGCAGTTTCCTTCATTTCCCAAGCTCACTGGTCTTGTGCTGTCATTTATGTTGATTCTCTGTATGTCTTTGGATTTTGATTGTTGTTGGGTCTTTCTTTGGTGGGTCTCTCCCTCCAGCTGGTTAACTGAGAATCACTCCATCCACCACATGTTTTATTCTGTTGTGCAGGTGGGGCAGGTTGTGTTGAAGCTGGTTCTTCCATGTGTACAAGGTTTTGAGGATTCTCTCTTGCTATTGTTCAGTTGTTTGTTTCTCCATCACTGAACTTTGTTTCCAGATAGGTCCTGGTTTGAGTTAGTGTGGCTTCCACTCCCTCCTTCACCTTGTTCTGCTTTTATCTGTTGGTAGTTCCTTTGTTGGTAGGTTTCCTCTTCAAGCATGTATCCTGTTGTTCACAGCTTCCATGTATTGTGTTTTTGTGATCAGTAGGAGGGGGAAGGCAAAATGGTTTAAGCAAGCAGGAATGTATTCTATGATATTTACAGTACCAACCTGTGGAGAAAAGATAGGAGATCCTTTGGATTTGTATAGTGTTAATGGTGATATTTCACCCAACTAACTGCTTTTCAGAAAGGGTGGAAAGAGGATGAGACTATTGTTAGGGGCATGGAAGGATTGTGAGTTGGATCTAGAAAGCAGGGAGCTTGTGGGAGGTCAGATTATGCAATAAATTGAGAGTAAAGGATAGAAAATAGGTGTAGTGTGTGAGAGAATAGAGTTAGCCACAACAGTAATAAAGTTTAGGAAACAGTGAATTGGGCTAAGATCTGGGAGGGCTGCTGTGTAGTATTTACAATTGTATGGAACAGCAATTATTTAGAATAATAATGGAGCAATAATCATATGGCAGAATCTATGTGATCTGGATAACAAGAATAGGAAGTATAGGACCTAGAATAGTGTGCTAATGTAACAGGAGAGAAGTGAAAAACAGTAAATCAAAAATACACTATGAAAGAGAGAACAAGGGAAACCAGTGAAACAATGTTATCTAACCAGCCAAGCAAAGACTAAACAGAAAGAAAAGAAATATGAAAATACTAATAAAATGAAGGATGTAAGAATAATGAACAAATAATACAAATATACAATAACTTGCAAGTTCTCTGGATTAGCAAAGTGAAATTTCTCTCACTGTCTCAGCAGTTGGGATGACCCTTCTTTAGGTCCAACTATAGTCTTTTTACAGTTGCAGGTTTTATTGTCTCACTTGTGGGAATTAAAAAAAAATCCCATCCTGCAGGTTTGGGTGCACAGTCTCCCCAGAGCTTCAGGTGTGGGTGCGGGGTCTTCAGCAACACTGCAGGCATGCTGCATGCCTGGGTGGGGAGAAGGCCAGGGTGGCTGCTGCAGGCGCATTCCCCAAACAGCCACAAGTGTCTCTTTTTTCAATTTTTCTTTTTGAAAAATTCCTGCTGTTCAAGCCTGCTGCTCCGTACAAGGGCCTGGATTCTCACACAGCCCAATTATCCAACCAGACCAGGTACTATCCAGGTCAGGGCCCATCATGGCCCAATTCTCAACTCTCCCCAGCTGGCATCCACAGTGTCTGTGGGTGTACACAGCTCCTGTGTGTTTGACACGTCATCCTTGCTCCTCTCTCTGTGGCTTCAAGCAACCAGGTTTCTTTTGATGGTGTTCAAACCTTGTTTGACAGCGAAAGAAGCTGTTGACCTAGCTCTCTCCCAAGAACCCTGTGACAGACCCAGTGGGCACCAGACCTGGGATTGCAGCCACCTTGGGCCCTGCGCTGGACCAGGCCCTTATTTTCCTGAAGCACTCTCCTTACCGTCTGATTTTTCAATGTCCTCTACAATTTTTGGTCTCCAATCTTTCTATATGCTGGGTACTGTTGGTTGTTCACTCTGCTCCTCAGAAGATCAGCTGGGTGTTTCACCCATGTGCAGGGGGAAGTGGATTCCACTCCCACCTTTCTCGCCTATTGTATTTTAATTTCCTTCTTTCACTTTACCTGTGTTCCAATAATACACTACTTTTGATAGGGTGCTTTCTATTCTGGTTATCCAAATCAATATTTCTTGTTGTATTATTGTTGTCCCAGTAGTATTGTAAATAATTGTTGTCCCATACAATTTTACATACTACACAGCAACCCTCCCTGATCTTAGCCCATTTCACTTTATTGCTGAGCATTATTATTTTTGTGGTTAACTCTATTCTCTGGCACACTATGCATACTTTCTATCCTTTACTCTCACTATATCTCATTACCTAACCTTGCACAAGCACTATGTCTTTTGGATTCAACTCATAACCATCCTCCCCTCTAACAAGAGCTTTATCTCTCTTTCACCATTTATAAAAACTCGCTAGTTGGGTGAAATAACTTATCCAAAGAATCTCCTATCTCTTCTCTATTTGCTGGTACTTTAAATCCAATAAAATACTCCCCCAATGTATTAATTCATTTTGACTACCACCTGCCACCGATCACATACAAGAATAGGTGGGAGCTGCAAACATCAGTATACCCACTGGAGGAGAGAAACCACGAGCAAAGGAACCACCAAAAGGTAAAAACAAAAGTACAACAAGAGAGCTCATACAAACAGAAGAAAGGGCAAACAAGGAGAAATCCAGACAAGGAGAACAAAGAGACCATGTCACTGAACCCCACAGTATTCCTAACATAGAAGTTTGTCCTACAAAGACATCTAGCAAAGCAAAACATCAGGGAGTGCAGAAACAAACAAAAAGAGTCACCTAAAATGGGGAGACAAAAAGAACATGCAATCAAAAGGTATGGAAGACTCCCCACTAAAAGTTAAATGAAATGGAGGTAAGCAAACTATCAGAAAAAGAATTGAAAATAATGGTTATAAAGCTGCTCAAGGAACTCACAGAAAACTACAAGGAACTGAGTGAGAACTACAGCAGTATGAAAAAGGAAATAGGAACTATTATCAAGAACCAGAAAGAAATGAGCAACAAAATCTTGGAAATAAAAAACACACTAGAAGGAGTTACAAGAATGCTGAATGAAGCAGAGGATCAAATCAGTGAGCTGGAGGACAAGGCAAAAAAAAAAAAAAAAACACCCAGAATGAGCAAGAAAAAGAAAAGAGTATTAGAAAGAATGAAAAGGGGTTAAGGGAAATGCAGGACACCATGAAATGTAATAATATCCATATAATAGGGATACCAGAATGAGAAGAAGCAGAGCAAGGGATAGAAAACCTGTTTGAAAAAGTAATGATGGAAAACGTCTCTGCTTTGGTGAGAGAAAAAGTCACACAAATCCAGGAAACACAGAGAGTCCCAATCAAGAGGAACCCAAAGAGGGTCACTTCAAGATACATCATAATTAAAATGGCAAAATTGCAAGACAAAGAATCTTAAAGGCAGCAAGGGAGAAAAGGGAAGTAACATATAGGGAGCCCTGATAAGGCTAGCAGCTGACTTAGTGGAAAAGCCCCAAGCCAGAAGAGAATGGCAAAGAATATTCCAAGTAATGAAAAAGGAAAGCTGCAACCAAGGCCACTCTATCCAGGAAGCCTCTCAATTAAAATGGAAGGCCAAATAAGGAATTTCTCAGACAAAAGAAGACTCAAAAAATATACATCCTCCAAACCACCTCTGCGAAAGATGCTAAAGGGTCTGCTTTAAGAAAAGGAAAAGAGAGAGAGAGAAAGAGGGGAACAAAAGTAGAAAAAATGTCAACGAATAAGTACCTATTAATAATAACCTTAAATGTGTGCTGGCTGGTGTAGTTCAGTAGATTGAGTGCAGGCTGCAAACCAAAGGGTCGCCAGTTCGATTCTGAGTCAGGGCATATCCCTGGGTTGCAGGTCAGGGCCCCAGTGGGGGCTATGTGAGAGGCAAGCACACATCAATGTTTATCTCCCTTTCTATATCCTTCCTTTCCTCTCTTTCTAAAAATAAGTGAGTAAAAACTTAAAAAATAATAACCTTAAATGTAAATGGATTAAATGCTCCAATCAAAAGACATAGAATAGCTGAATGAATAAGAAATCATGACCAATACATATGCTGCCTACAAGAGACCCATCTCAGAAAAAAAGACCTACACAGACTGAAAGTGAAGGGCTAGGAACAAATATTCCAAGCAAATGGAAACAACAACAACAACAAAAGAGCCAAGGTAGCAATACTCATATCACACAAAATAGACTTCAAAAAATGGGCCATAAAAAGAGAACCAGAAGGTCATTTCATAACACTCAATGGAAGAATGCACCAAGAAGAAATAAACATTGCAAATATATATTCACCCAACATAGGTCCACCCAAATACATAGAGAAAATCTTAGAGGACTTCAAGAAAGATATTGACAGCAACACAATTATAATGGGGGATTTTGACATCCCACTGTCAAAAATGGACAAATCTTCCAAACAAAATATCAACAAAGATATTGTGCCATTGAACAATACCCTAGATGAAATGGACTTAACTGACACATACAGAGCCCTCCTTCCCCCCAAAATTAAATACACATTCTTTTCAAATGTACACGGAACATTTTCAAAGATAGAACACATGATAGGCCAGAAAACAAATCTCAACAATTTCAAGAAAATCGAAACCATACCAAGCATTTTCTTGAACCACAAGGGACTGAAACTAGAAACCAACCCCAAGGAAAAAAAACCCAAAACACTCAAAATCATGGAGATTGAATAGCATGCTATTAAACAATGAATGGGTCAAGAATGAAATTAGGGAAGAAATCAAAAGGCTTATGGAAACAAATGAAAATGAACTCACAACAACCCACAACTTATGGGACACAGTGAAGGCAGTCCTGAGATGGAAGTTCATAGTGATACCGGCATACCTAAAAAAGATAGAAATATTTCAAACAAACAACCTAATCCTACATCTACAAGAACTACAATTGCACTGCTGGGACTATATTCTAACAATCCTAAAACACCAATCCAAAAGAACCTTTGCACCCCAATGGTCATAGCAGCACAATTTACAATAGCTAAGTGCTGAAAGCAACCTGGATGCCCATCAGTAAATGAGTGGATCAAAAAACTATGGTACATTTACACAATGGAATTCTATGCTGCAGAAAAAAAAGAAGGAGCTCGTTCCCTTTGCAACAGCATGGATGGAACTGGAAAGCATTATTCTAAGAATAATAATCCAGGCAGTGAAAGGCAAATCCCATATGATCTCAAATTTAACAGGAACCTAAACAACAGAACAAAGAAACAAGTGAAATATAGTGAAAGACACTGATATAGAGGACAGGATGAAGGTGACCAGAGGAGAGACAAGATGGAGTTTCAGGGGAAAAGGGGAAGCGTTTACAGGAACAAAGTTAAAAGACAGGTGAACAAAAATCAGTGGGAGAGTGGTAATGGCAGTGAATCGGGGAGAGATGGGGAGGTGGCCTGGAATGAGAGTAAAAGGTAGAAAACTGTACTTGAGCAATGGTTTTTAAAAAAAGAAAATCTTGGAGGACTTCAAAAAAGACATGGACAGCAACACAATTATAGAAGGGGATTTCAACATACCAATGTGAAAAATGGATAGATCTTCCAAACAAAATATCAACAAAGATATTGTGGCATTGAACAATGCCCTAGAGAAAATGGACTTAACTGATATATGTAGAGCCTTTCATCCCAAAGGATCAAAATACACATTCTTTTCAAATGTACATGGAACATTTTCAAAGATAGACCACATGAGAGGACACAAAACAAGCCTCATCAAATTCAAGAAAATTGAAATCATATGAAGCATTTTCTCTAACCCTGAGGGACTGAAACTAGAAACCAACCTCAAGGAAAAAACTAAAAAAACACTCAATCTCATGGAAATTGAGTAGCATAATATTAAACAATGAATGGATCAAGAATGAGATCAAGGAAGAAATCAAAAAGTTTCTGGAAACAAGTGAAAATGAACTCACAAGAACCAAAAACTTATGGGACACAGCTAAGGCAGTCCTGAGAGGGAATTTCACACCAATACAGGCCTATCTGAAAAAGATAGAAACACTTCAGTTAACAACATAACCCTACAGCTACAATAGCTCAAGGAACAACAACAAGAACAGTCTAGAACAAGTAGAAGAAAGGAAATAACCAAGATCAGAGCAGAATTAAAAGATACAGAGACTAAAAGCACAGTTCTACGGATCAAGAATTCCAGGAGCTGGTTCTTTGAAAAGATAGACAAATTTGACAAGCCTTTAAGCAGACCCATCAAGAAAAAAAGAGAGAAGACCCAAATAAACACAATTAGAAATGAAAATTGAGAGATTACAACTGATACCACAGAAATACAAAGGATTGTAAGAAATTACTATGAAGAACTATATGCCAAGAAATTTGAAAACCTAGGTGACATGGACAAATCTCAAAAAGATATAATGTCCCAAACTGAATGAAGAAGAAGCAGAAATCCTGAACAGACAAATAACAGCTGATGAAATTGAAGTAGTAATAAAAAAACTTCCAACACACAAAAGCCTTGGACTGGATGGTTTCACAGGAGAATTCTACAAAACTTCTAAGGAAGAGCTAACCCTATCCTTCATAGACTGTTCCAAAAAATTAAAAATATGGAAGACTTCCAATCTCTCTTTATGAAGCCAGCATCATCCTAATCCCAAAACCAGATAAAGACACAACAAAAAAGAGAACTTCAGGATAATATTGCTCATGAACATGCAGGCTAAGACACTTAACAAAATATTGGCAAACCACATGCAGCAATACATTAATAAGATCATATACCATGACCAAGTGAGATTCATTTCAGGGATCCAAGGATGGTACAATATTCATAAACCAATAAATGTAAGATATCACATAAAAGCAAAGACAAAAATCAAATGATCATATCAATAGATGTGGTAAATACATTTGATAAGGCACAGCACCCATTTATGATTAAAACACTCAGAAAAGTGGGAATAGAGGGAGCATTCCTCAATATAATAAAGGCCATATATGCAAGACCTACAGCCAACATCATACTCAATGGATGAAACTTAGAGCTTTTCACTGAAGATCAGGAACAAGACAAGGATGCCAGCTTTCACCACTTCTATTCAATATAGTATCGGAAGTCCTAGACACAGCAATCAGATAAGAAAAGAAAATAGAAGGCATCCAAATTGGGAAAGAGGAAACAAAACTGTAATAATTTGTATATGACATGATAGTGTGTACTGAAAATCCTATACACTCCACCAAAAAACTGCTCGACCTAATAAATGAATTTGGCAAAATAGCACGATACAAAGTCAATATTCTGAAATGAAAGGCACTTTTGTATACCAACAATGAAATGTTAGAAACTTAAATCAGGAAAAACCCATTTGATATAGCAACAAGAAAAATAAAATACTTAGCAATAAACCTAACCAAGGTTGTAAAAGACCTATACTCAGAAAACTACACAACACTGAAGAAAGAAATTAATGAAGTCACAAACAAATGGAAGCATATACTGTGTTTATGGACTGGAAGAATTAACTTCATCAAAATGTCCATACTACCCAAAGCAATTTATAGATTCAATGCAGTAACTATTAAAGTACCAATGGCATTTTCCACAGATATAGAACAAACTCTTCAAAAATTCATATGGAGTGAAGGGGGAAATGAGACAACTGTAATAGCATAAGCAATAAAATATATTTAAAAAATTCATGTGGAACCATAATGACCCTGAATAGCTGCAGCGATTTTGAGAAAGCAAAAAAAAAAAAAAAATGTAGGAGGGATCACAATACCTGATACCGAACTGTATTACAAGGCCACTGTAATAAAAACAGCTTTGTGCTGGAATAAGAACAGATGCATGGACCAATGGAACAGAATAGAGAGCACAGAAATAAACCCAAGTCCCTATGGTCAATTAATATTTCACAAAGGGGGCAGAAGTATAAAATGGAGTAAAAATAGCCTCTTCAACAAATGGTGTTGGGAGAGCTGGACTGCTACATGAAAAAAAAAAAAGAAAATAAAAAGAAAGAAACTTGATCACCAACTTACACCATACATAATAAATTTAAGGTGGATAAAAGACTTAAATATAAGTCATGACAGCATAGAAGTACTTCAGGAGAATATAGGCACAAAAATCTCAGATATTCCATGCAGCAATATTTTCACTGATATGTCCTCTAAATCAAGGGACATAAAGGAAAGAATAAACAAATGGGATCTCACCAAAATGAAAAACTTCTGTACAGCTAAAGAAAACAGCATTAAAATGAAAAGAGAACCAACTGTATGGGAAAACACATTTACCAATGATACATCAGACAAGGGTTTAATCTCCAAAATACATAAAGAACTCACATGACTCCAGTCCAGTAAGACAAGCAACCCAACTGAAAAATGGGCAAAGTACCTGAACAGACATTTTTCCAAGGGGTACACAGAGGGCCCAGAGACATATGAAAAGATGCTCAGCATCACTAGCCATCAGAGAAATGCAAGTGGAAACCACAATGAGATACCGCTTCACATTGGTGAGAATGGCCATCATAAACCACCATCATAAAGTAATAAACAATAAGTGTTGTAGAGGTTGTGGAGGAAGAGGAACCCTAGTGCACTGTTAGTGAGATTGTAGACTGGTACAGCCACTGGGGAAAACAGAATGGAATTTCCTCTGAAAAGTAAAAATGAAAGTGTCTTTTCACCAGGCAATTCCACTGCTAGGATTATATCCTAAGAACCCTGAAACACCAATCCAAAAGAACCTATGTACCTCAATGTTCATAGCAGCACAATTCACAATAACCAAGTACTGGAAGCAACCTAAGTGCCTATCAGTAAATGAATGGATCAAAAAACCATGGTACTGTACATTTACACAATGGAGTACACAACAGAAAGAAAGGAATTCCTACCCTTTGTGACAGCGTGGATGGAATGGGAGAGCATTATGCTAAGTGAAATAAGCCAGGCAGTGACAAATACCATGTGATGTCACCTTTAAATGAATCTTAATCAACAAAACAAACAAGGAATCAAAATATAATCAGAGGTATTGTAATTAAAACATACATACAGTAACCAGAGGGGAGGTGGAGGGGATAATGGGTGGAAAAGGGTGAAGGGTTTTCAGGGACAACTATAAAGGACACATGGACAAAACCCAGGGTGGGTTGTATCAGGGGAGTGAAGTGGGAATGGCTGGGGTTGTGGGGTGAGGTGGGGGAGGAAGACAGAAAACTGTACTTGAACATCAATAAAATTTAAAAGTATTTTAAAAAAACTTGACAAAAAAGTAACCTCTTGCCTGGATTGTGACATAATTTTCCTAAGTTTCCATTTTCCTTCTCCATATTTCTTTCTCTTCTAGTTCATCCCATATCTAACTGCAAATTCTTCTTCCCCAATATTTGTATTTTATCATGTTACCTACTCAAGAAACTACAGTGGCTACCTAGTGTTTTCCAAAAGAATTTGAGGAAGTATGTAAAAGTTCTCCACCAAACAATGTTTTATCTCATCCAGACTGCCAAAGTACCAGTAATGTCACCATCAAACCTTCATTCCCCTTAGTTTAAGGCTCAGAATTTTGGAACATTTGTTTTTATTGTCTCCCAACCTCCACTGATTTTTTTTATTGTTGTTCAAGTACAGTTGTTTCCATTTTCCCCTCACCACTGCCCACTGCCCCACCCATCTCTGCCTCCTACCCTCAAACCTACCCCCTTTGGCTTAGTCTTTATGCTTACTTAGTTTTAAAAACCACTGAATAATTCAGAGGCAAAGGGAAAACTCTTAAGGGGGCAGGTGGAGAGATTGCAAGACATTGTAACTTACACCTTACTTTGCAGAGTATAGATATTATCGCCTTTCTGGCATTGATGTATATAAGCTTATTATTTTAGATGGAGACAAAAAAAGTTTTAGTCATCCTTCGGTGTCTAGCTGGAGGGTGATTGGCAGTGATTAAACCAAAGAGGTTATATTTCATCCTTCAAATTTGTAGTTAAATACATTCTTCTGTGTAACTTTTCACCTGTGAATTACTCCACAGCTCTTAAAACATTTTTTACTAAGTGGAAATCCCAGATTTCTTGAATAATAGATATAGTTTTTAATATTTCATTTTTCTTGCTTTCAACAAACATGTTAAAAATTGCAATTTTCATTTATTTCTTGTCATAGAATCACAGCAGAGTTTTATAATCTATTTAACATTACATGTGAACTTAAAAAAAAAGCCAATTATGAAGGTCTTAGATACAGTGTGAACATGGTTTTTAAAATCTGAGTTTTTTGAAAGAAAACAGAAATTCCTGTCTTTAGTAAACAAATGTAAAGAGTGAGATAGTCTCACAAAGAGAGGGAAAGAGGCAAAGATACAGACTCATGAAGGTGAGTCTTAGGTATCTAGTATATTGCTTGTTGGTGGAAACTCACTTGAGATTAATCGCATGAATGAATGAATTAATGAATGAAACCACAGTATGTGCTTCATATTTATAAATAATGGAGTTCTACCTTGTAAACGTACAGATGGGCACATCCTGTCTTATAGGAACACTCCCCTCCAGTTTTTCCACTTTCAAACAAGTGTGCTGGGATGAAAAGATTGTACAAGGGCAAATTGCAGAATTTTCTGAATGGCTGGCTACCAAGGCTGGGACAGGGTCTGGGATGATCTGTCATTGGGCTCCTGCTTGTGGCCCCCTCTATGAACATGCTCCTCTCTATCCCACTCTTTACTCTACAACCTACTTCCCTCAATTTTCCAATTTTCTCAGCTTACTCATCTATATTGCCTCCCAGAATGTTTCAACTAAGGATATTTCCCTATTGCTCTACAAAGGGACCTTTCTGAAAATTTTACAGGACAAGTGAGGAACATAAGCTATAATCATGAAACAAACCTCTATAATCTGGAAAAGAGAAATCCAACACCTGGCAAAAACTGACAGACCCCTGCTCATTAAAAGTGGCAGTGCTATGGATTTGCTTGCTAGTTGTTTTACTTGTTGAAAGAACTGTTTTAATTTTTCAGGCTATTGCAGACCTAAAGAAACTTAATATGCAAGGCACGGGACCCAACAAGTGTTTTCCCCATTGTGTGTGACTTGACAGTACTCCTGACTTGATGCAATCCTAAGTGTGAAACTCTGGGGGTTTGAATTAAATTATTTTGATGCACAACTTAATTTTTTCATTCTAAACCCTATCTTCTATTGAAAGAATTTTAGGGTATTGCTTTATACAGTGAAATGAATAAAACATTTGTCTTTCCTGTCAAATGAAAAAATTTGATTGATACTGTTTTCTAGACCACTGTTCAAAATATTTACTTTAATTTAGTTAATATCCATAGTAGTTTATCATATTTCAAATTTTAATTTTTCATCAGTCTATGTTGCATATAGATAAATTAATAATCTATACTCCTGTTCTCAAGATTGAATTCAGGGCTAATAAAATGGCCATTTTTATTTTATGTAAACATGTTTTTCTTAACAATCAGGTGTTCTTTTTTAGGGTTTCCAGAATTCCTTTCTTATCCTCATTGTCCAAGTTTAAATTAGTTACTCCTTCTTCCATAAACTGTTTTTGTAAAATGAAAAAAGAGATTATAATGATTCAATAATATGCAAAATAACAATTTTCAAGATACTATATTTCAACATTTCCATTATTTGTTTTCATTTATTATGCCCTCCCCTTTCAGTTCCCATAGACTCTTCCTTTTCTTTCATTTAAAAAAGAAGACCAAAAATTTCCAAGTGGTGGAAATAGTATATATTTTCTCAGTAATTTTCACTGAATGCCAAGCCTGTCCTCATATTTTTAAAAAAGTGTTTGCTCATTTGATGTTTGTATTAAATGGTTACATGAATCCTCTCCAAATATTGGTAAAAAGTTTTGAGTCCACTGACTTCATTGCTCTTTTTATCTCTTCTCAAAACACTGAGGAGATGGACTGAAGGCCAAGTAAACAAGTTTATAAACAAATGGTAATAATCTCTACAAGATTTTTAAAAATAAAACCTGTTTAACATAGATCTGCCCTGGTGCAGCCAAAGTGCCTTACTTTCAAAATTTTCTGGAAATAACTACACAGTCTAGTCTTTGTAGAAAATATTATATTTGACCTTTAAAAATAGGTACTGCACACATTGATGACTTTTTTCTTAAAAATATGGAAAATTATGACAAGTTTTAAGTTTGTTGCAAAAGAAGGCTGTGGAAAATTCTGCTAAAGTAATACCAGCAAAAAAAAAAAAAAACTATTTCTTTCATTCCATAAACAACAAGTTCCTTATTAATTCTTATTACTTGTTTCTTAACAAAACACTTTTGGATACACTCATTCAATCAAGAAATCATTATTAGAAGGTTTGTAGATCTTCAGAAGGAAGTACACAATCCTTACTATAATTTATTCTTGAAGACACTATTCACTAGAAAAATATAGGCAAATTTTATATTAGTATAACTAGATGGTATAGTAACTTTGATCCTTAACAAAACATTACAGAAAAGTGATAATGTTTCAATAACCCATTTTTATCATCTGTGTTCACAGTGAACTGAATGCTTATCCCTCTTATTGTATATCAGGAAACAAAGTATTTTTTATCAAAAGGAGACCATTTGCTGACATGTGGATTTGTATGAGACTTTAAACATTGTTGAAAGTGCAAAGTGTGGGGACAAATATCATATAAGAAAGAAATTAAAGTGAGGTATTTTGTATTGAAGTACAAAATCCAGGAATTAAGTAACTGATTAAGCCAAGGATGAAACCTAATTTAAGATTCCCTTATTGTGTCAGTCTTTGAGGGAGGAAAAAAAATCTCATCATATAGATTTTATCATAAATGCTAGTGCAAATAAGCTTTCAGTTGAGGTGATGAACTGAATTTAAGGTAGCAAAAGTACTTTATTATAATTTTTAGATATTTTATTAGTTTATGTGGCAATTTGCCCAGACATCACACAAATAAAAAGGGAAGCATCAGTGTTTCTTTGCTGTAGAAGCAACCCTTTCTCATGATTTTTAAAAAATTTTCTAGACTAATCTACTATTAGTATGCTTCTCCCAATAACTTTGCTGTGATTTTTCATGGTTTTGGATGGCTTCTTGTGCATTTGTGATGCAATTTCATGTGTAAGGATATAACACTTCTTCCCAATTAACTTTTGAAATACTGAGGACTTACAATTAATGGTAACATAATAATTTATAGACCACCCTGCAATGCATCATATGATATTATTACATAGATCTGTCTAATCTAGTGTGTATACTCAGGAAGATCTTGATAGTTATTTGCAT
Organism: Tonatia bakeri; assembly: GCA_004024845.1. NCBI lineage: Eukaryota > Metazoa > Chordata > Mammalia > Chiroptera > Phyllostomidae > Tonatia > Tonatia bakeri. The sequence goes on from PVIA01010047.1 coordinate 36,871, forward strand.
TTTTTAAGTAGGCACTGCACTGCTGGTATGTGTGTGAGGGTCGATGTCAGGGAGACATGGTAGAATGGTAAGTGAAAGCTGATTCAGATGCTCTGTCATCTCAGTCAAGTGGATTTTCAGGCCTTTACTATAGGTTTTAGGGTATGAAGTCTCATCTAACCATCTAGCCTAGTAGTAGAGATATCAGGAATATTTACTATTCTTCCTCTGGATCAACTCAGCGGAAACTATGTGCTACCCATGTGTTTCCCCTAGTCAAACTTTAGACTCAGGGCTTCTGGGCTAAATTTCCTAATCACAAGCATGAAGGGGATCACTGACAGATCTCTCATAGCAATGTATCCTTGCAGACAGTAGTTTGGTTTCAAAGATTTTGTAAAAAAAATTTTTTTAAAGAAATTCAAAGTTTCTTGCACAAAAGGAGACTGAACCACCTTTCTGTGTGAGGTGTATGCCTCAGGTAACCAAACTGACAGGTCAAGCTTTTCTATAGGACTGGGTTGTTGAAGCCATGTGTGAGGAATGCCTCTTGTCATCACTCAACACAAAATATTGTGCTTTGTATTAAGTAAGAACTCAAGAGCATATAAGCTGGGACTTACTGTCACCAGGTCTGAATGGGATGTTTACAGGGATTCTGCCACTGTTTGTCACTCCTTAGGGTGTTCAGAAAGAAGAAAAACACATCCAGAGACCCAAGATGGTGGAGGAGTAAGTGGAAACTACACTAAATTCCTCCCAGGACCAAATTTGGAATTACAACTAAATTATAAAAAAATCATCCTGAATAACCAACTGAACACTAGCTAAAGAGAAGTCTTACAACCACAGACAGCATGAAGACACAACTTTACCACAGCGAGACTGAAAGTGAGTGCAGAAGAGGTGTGAGATGGTTGTCTGTGCTCCCACGGGTGGTAGCTGAAATTCTGGAGGAATACTTCAGTGGCCCAGGGGGTCCCCCTGAGAAGTGTGGGGTCTAAACTCCAAGATGAATTCCCCAGCAAACAGTACTAGAACTGGGAAAGGAACCCAGAAAACAGCCAGCTGTGAAAAGCAGTGGAGTTTTTGTATGCTAGGAAGAGAAGGCTAGAGACACAGAGAGCCTCTTAAAGGGCCAATGCACAAAATTCTGTTTGCATCCACTTGCCATGGGTTCCAGCAGAGGGAGGGCAGAGTGGAGAAGAGACACTTGAGCAGAGTCTGGGTTTGGTGGTTCTGGGGAGAGAACTGAAGGAACAACCTCCAGGATTCCTGTGCTGAGTCATCCCCCATACAGCAGGAGCCATCTTACTGAGGTAGAGCACTCCCTTCTAAGTGGCATCAGTCTCAGGGGAAGCAATAGCCCTGCCATCAGGAATTACTCCCTCCTACCCTGTGGTCTTTAAGCCCTGCAGATGAGGAGTACAGGTGGAGTACTTTCACCCTTAACCCTACAGAAAGCCTGCAGGCAGAGGCACATTGCTGGGAGCTCTGAGGCTTCAACTAACTCACTTCTGGGCCTGGTGCAGGTAAAATCCACCTCAGTGCATAGCCTGGTTCTTTCTGCACACACCCAGGCCAAACAGAGGGAGCCACACACTGTGGATTGCTGATAGCTTGCTATCAAACAAGTTGCCCAAGGCCAGTCACAGGTAGGGTTTGATTTAGGCATGCACTAGAGTCTTGCAAATCCACCTAATACATAGAAATAAATGCAAAGAAGGAGCCAAAATTGGAAGAGAAAGAAACAGACCCCAAATGAAAGAATAAGAGCATTTTCCAGATGAAGAACTAGATGAAATGTAGGCAAGCAGTTTATCAGATAGAGAGTTTAGAGTAATGATTATAAGGATACTCAACAGCATTAAAAAAGACATAGAAACCATAAACAAGGACCAGTCTGAAATAAAGAATGCAATATCTGAAATAAATAATACACTGGAAGGAATATACAGTAGGTTAGATGAAGCAGAGGACTGAATCAGTCATTTGGAAGACAAGGTAGTGAAAACACCCAGACAGAGCAGAAATAAAGAAAGAGGAAGGAAGGGCAGGAGAGGAAGGAAGGAAGAAAGGAAGGAAGGAAGGAAGGAAGGAAGGAAGGAAGGAAGGAAGGAAGGAAGGAGGGAAGGAGAAAGAAAAAGGAAGGAAGAAAGAATTTAAAAAATTAGGAGGAACTGACTGGAATATTCAACTAAAATTGAGGTATAGGTAGATGAGCTTTGCTTCCCTGCACAACCAAAAGAAGAATGACAACAAATTTAAAAACAAATAACAACCAGAACTGCCAGAAAATCAAACTGTATGGAAGTCCAACAACCAAAGAGTTAAAGAAGAAACATTCATCCAGACTGGTAGGAGGGACAGAGGTGGGCAGCTGGGGTGGAGAGAGGATTTATGGCAAGGTGATGGACCAGGCAGGCAAGGTGGTGGCTGGTGGGTGGTCCCCCACTAATGTGCAGATAAGTCAGGACAAACAACTGGGGAGTGACGCAGACTGCACAACCCAGGGTTCCAATGTGGGAAACTAAAGCCTAAGAACCTCTCACTGTAAAAACCTGCGTGGGTTGTGATGGTAGGAGAAACTCTCACCCTCAGAAATGGGCTCCTAGAGTATAAAGAAACCCACCCACCCAGGAATCAGCATGAGAAGGGCCCAATTTGATTCTGGGTAGCAGGGGAATTGACTGAAAGCAGGGAGAGAGCCTAGCAACTGACATTGTTCCTTCTCTGATGTCTCCCCCACATACAGTGACACATCACAACAAAGTAGGTTCCCTGTCCCGAGGAATACCTAGGGTTGTGCTCCTTACAACATAATAGGTGTGCTGAGACAAAGAAATATGGTCCAAATGAAAGAATAGATCAAAGCTTCAAAAAGAACTAAGTGATGAGGAGATAGACAAACTACCAGTTCAAAATACTGGTAATCAGGATGCTCACAGAGATGACTGAGTATGGACACAAAATAAAGGAAGGAGAGAAGACTATGCAAAAAAATAAATAAATAAAGGAAAATACACAGAGAACCAACAGTGAAGGGGAGGAAACTGGGACTCAAATCAGTGATTTGGAACAGAAGGAAGAAATAAACATTCAATTTGAACAGAATGAAGAAACAAGAACTCAGAAAAATGAGGAGAGGCTTAGGAACCTCTGGGACGACTTTAAACATCCCAGCATCTGAATCATGAGGGTGACAGAAGGAGAAGAGAAAGAGCAAGAAATCAAAAACTTATTTGAAAAAATAAGGAAGGAAAACTCCCCCAAATTGGCAAATGAAATAGACTTCCAGGAAGCCCAGGAAGCTCAGAGAGTCCCAAAGAAATCAGACCCAAGGAGGAACACACCAAGACACATCATAATTAAATCACCCAAGATTACCCTGGATGGTGTGGGTTAGTGGATTGAGTGCCAGCCTGTGAATCAAAGGGTCACCAGTTTGATTCTCAGCCTACAGCATATCCCTGGGTTTCAGGCCAGGTCCCCATTTGGGGCACATGAAAGGCAACCAGACATTAATGTTCCTCTCCCTCTCTCCTTACTTTCCTCTCTCTAAAACTGAATAAATAAAATCTTTTTAAAAATCATGCAAGATTAAAGACAAGGGGAGAATCTTAAAAGAGAAGAGAAAAGGAGTTACCTATAAAGGAGTTCCCATAAGGCTATCAGCTGATTTCTCAAAAGAAACCTTACAGGCAAGCAGAGGCTGGAATGGAGTGTTCAAAATAATGAAAGGCAAGGACTTACATCCAAGGTGACTCTATCCAGTAAAGGTATCATTTAGAATGGAAGGGCAGAGAAAGTGCCTCCCAGATAACATCAAGTTAAAAGAATTCATCATCACCAAACCCTTATTATATGAAATGTTAAAGGGATGTTTCTAGGAAAAAGAAGATCAAAAACTATGAACAGTAAAATGACAACAAACTCATAACTATCAACAACTGAACCTAAAAAAACAAAAACAAAGCAAACAACTAGAACAGGAACAAAATCACAGAAATGGAGATCACATGGAGAGTTATCAGTAGGGAGTGAGAGAGAAAAAATGTGGGACAAGGTACAGGGAATAAGAAGCATAATTGGTAGGTACAAAATAGACAGAGGGTGGGTAAGAATAGTATAGGAAATGGAGACACCAAAGAACTTATATGTACAACCCATGCACATGAACTAATGGGTGTAGATGCTGCAGGGAGGGATGATGCAGGGCAGAGGGGGACAAAGGGGAGAAAAAACTGGGACTACTCTAATAGCATAATCAAGAAATATATACCTAAAAACAAAAAATATTAAAAATGAGGAGAGCCTAGGAAATATATTGGACAACATGAAGGGTAACATCTATATCATGGGAATACCAGAAGGAGAAGAGAGGGAGCAAGGTATTGAGAATCTATTTGAAGAAATAATGATAAAAACCTTCCCTAATCTGGTGAAAGAGAAAAGCACACAAGTCCAGGAAGCTCAGAGAGTCCCCACAGGATAGACACAAGGAGGCCTACACCAAGACACACCATAAGTAAAATGTCAAGGTTTTAAGACAAGGAGTGAATCCTAAAAGTCACAAGAGAAAACCAGGTAGTTACATACAAGGGAGGACCAATTAGACTGCCATCTGATTTCTCAATAGGAACATTTTGGGCCAAAAGGGAGTGGAGTGAAATATTCAAGGTGATAAAAAGTAAGAACCTACAACCAAGGCTACTTACCCAGCAAAGCTATCATTTAAAATTGAAGGAGAAATAAGGAGCTTCCTAGACAAGAAAAAGATAAAGAAGTTTGTTAACTCCAAGCCAGTACTGCAACAAATGTTAAAGGGATTGCTTTAAGAAGAAGGAGAAGAAGAGTAAGAGAAAGAGAAAGAAAAAAAAGAGGAAAATAGTCTACCAGTAAAGTACACTAAATATGTATTTATCAATAGTCACCTTAAATGTAAATGCCTTAAATATTCCAACCAAAAGACATAGTGTAGCTGAATGGACAAAAAATAAAACCCATGTACATACTGCCTCCAAGTGACTCACCTCAAATCAAAAGATACACACAGCCTAAAAGTTAGGGATGGAAAAATATATGTCATGCAAATGGAAAGGGAAAAAACCCTGGGATAGCAATACTTATATCTGACAAAATAGACTTTAAAACAAGGCTATAGTGAGAGAAAAAGAACACTACATGATAAAGGGAACAATTCAACAAAGGATATAAACTTAATAAATATTTATGTGCCCAACATAGAGCACCTAAATATGTGAAGCAAATCTTGATGGACATAAAGGGAGAGAGTGACAGAAATATAGTCATAGTGGGGGATTTTAACACCTCATTCATTTCAATGGATAGATCTTCCAGGCAGAAAATAACAAGGAGAGAATGGCCTTAAATGATATGTATAATCAAATGGATTTAACTGATATCTTCAGAGCATTTCACCTAAAAGCTGCAGAATATATATACATTTCAAGTGCACAAGGAATATTTTCTAGGACAGACCACATGTTAGGAAACAAAACAAGTCTCAATAAGTTTAAGAAGATTGAAATCACATCAAGCAACTTCTCTGTCCATAATGTGATAAAACAAGAAACCAATCACAAGAACACTGGAAAATACACAAACTCATGGTAGATAAATAACATGTTATTAAACAATGAATGGGTCAGCAATGATTTCAAGGAAGAAATCAAAACATAGCTTGAAAGAAATGAAAATGAGAATACAACAATCCAAAATCTGTGGGACACAGGGAAAGCAGTCCTAAGTGGGAAATTCATAGCATTATGGGCCTATCTAAAAACAACAACAACAACAAAACAACAACAACAAAAAACAAACAAACAAGAAAAAGCTCAAATAAACAATCTAACTTTATACTAAAAGAAACTTGGAAAAGAACAACAAACAAAGCCCAAAGTGAGCAGAAGGAAGGAAATAATAAAGATCACAGCAGAAATAAAAGAAATAGGGTCTGAAAAAATGATTCAAAAGATCGATGACTTGAAGGGCAGGTTCTTCATAAAGATAAACAAGATTAACAAAACTTTAACTAGACTTATAAAGAAAAAAGATAGAGTAACCATATGAATGAAATCAGAAATGAAAGAGTAGATATAACAATTGACATGAAAAAAAACTCCACAAGGGATTCTAAGAAAATATTATGAACAACTATATGCCAACAAACTAGACAACCTGTATGAAATAGATAAATTCCTAGAAATGTACAATCTTCCAAAACTAAATCAGGAAGAATCAGAGGATCTTAATAGATAGATTACACATACTGAAATTGAAGCAGTAATAAAAACATTCTTAATAAACAAAAGGCCTGGTCTGGATGGCTTCACAGGTGAATTTTACCAAACATTAGAAAAAGAACTAATATCTCTTCTACTCAAACTATTTCAAAAAACTCAAGAGCAGGGAAAGCTCCCACACTGATTTTACATGGCCAGCATTATCCTAATTCCAAAACCAGATAAAGACACTGCAAAAAAAGGGAAATTATAGGCTAATATCCCTGATGAACCCAAATACTAAAATCCTCAACAAAATATTTATAAACTGAATATAGGAATGCATCAAAAAGATCATATGCCATGATCAACTGAAATTTATTCTGGGAATGCAAGTATGGTACAGCATTTGCAAGTCAATAAATGTGATACAGCACATAAACAAAATGAATGATAGAAACCATGTGATCATGTCAATAGATGCAGGAAAATGATTTGATGGAGTCTACAGGATTTTCTATGTACACTATCATGTCATCTACAAAAAATGACAGTTATGCTTCCTTCTTTCCAATTTGTATGCCTTTTATTTCTTTTTCTTGTCTGATTGATGTGGCTAGGACCTCCAATACTGTGTTGAATAGAAGTGGTGAAAACAGACATCCTTGTCTTGTTCCTGATCTTAGTGGGTGGATTGGAGAGCATTATGCTGAGTGAAATAAGCCAGGTGGTGAAAGACAAGTACCATATGATCTTATGTATAAGTGGAACCTAATCAGCAAAACAAATAAGCAAGCAAAATATAACCAGAGACATCGAAATTAAGAACAAACTGGCAGTAACCAGAGAGGAAATGGGAGAAAATAATGGGGGGAAGAAGAAGGAGGTTTTCAGGAACATGTATAAAGGACACATGGACAAAGCCAAAGGGGGTAGGATCGAGAGTGGGAGGTCAGATGGCTGGAGTGGGGGAATGGAGGGGGAAAATGAAGACAACTGTACTTGAGCAACAATAAAACAATTAAAAAAATAAAAAATAGAAATAATTTTTATTTAAAAACATATGAGGTGTAGCAAAGTAGTATTAAGATAAAATGTGAGGTATTAAATGCTCTCATTATTTTAAAAAGAAAAATAAATATTAAACTTGCGAACTATAGCATGACAGGTTCGATTCCCAGTCAAGGCACATGCCTGGGTTGCAAGCCATGGCCCTCAGCAACCACACATTGATGTTTCTCTCTCTCTTTCTTCCTCCCTTCCCTCTCTAAAAATAAGTAAATAAAATCTTTAAAAAAATAAATATTAAACTAACAGAAAATAAAATAAAATAAAAAGCATTTGATAAAATCCAGCATCCATTTATGATAAAAACTCTCAGCAAACTGGGTATATCATGAATATACTTAAACATAATACAGGCCATATATGACAAACCCACTGCCAGCATCACACTGAATGGGTAAAAATTACAATTGTTCCCCTTAAGATTGGAAATAATACAGGATGTCTGCTTTCACCTCTCTTTTTCAACATAGTACTGGAAGTACTAGCCATGGCAATCAGACAAGAAGAAAAAAATAAAAGAAATCCAAATTGTAAAAGAAGAAGGAAAACCGTCTTTATTTGCAGATGACATGATACTGTACATAGAGAATCCCAAAGCTTCCACCAGAAAACTACTAGAACTGTTAAATGAATTCAGCAAATTAGCAGGATACAAAATTAATATCCAGAAATTAGTTGCATTTTTATATGTCAATAATGAACTAACAGAAAGGGATTTTTTAAAAAAAAAATCCCATTTACAATGGCTTCAAAAATAATAAAATATCTAAAAATAAACCTAACCAAGGATGTAAAAGACCTGTACTCGGAAAATTATAAGACTGAAGAAAGAAATGGAAGAAGATACAAATAAGTGGAAGCACATACTGTGTTCAAGGACAGGAAGAATTAACATTGTGAATTAACATCCATACTACCCAAAGCAATCTATAGATTCAACACAACCCCTATCTATATGCCAATAACGTATTTCACAGAACTAGAACAAATATTTCAAAAATTTATATGAAACCACAGAAGGCCCTAGTTAGCAATAATGACCCCGAGAAAGAAGAACAAAGTTGGAGTAATAATTTACCTAATATGAAATTATAATATAAGGCAATAGTAATCAAAACAGCATGGTACTGGCATAAAAACAGACACATAGATCAGTGGAACGGAACAGAGAGCCCCGAAATAAACTCATACCTTTATAGTCAATTAATCTTTGACAAAGGAAGTGAGTGCATAAAATGAACTAAAGATAGAAAATGTAGGCAGCAAAATCTTGGACGTTGCCCATAGAAATTTTTTATTGGATGTATCTCCTCAGGCAAGGGAAACAAAAGAAAAAGTAAACAAATGGGAGTATATAAAACTAAAATGTTTTTGCATAGCAAAGAAAATCATCAATAAAATAAAAAGTTAACCTGCAAAATGGGAGGACATATTTATCAATATTTCTGATAAGGGATTAATATATAAAATTTATTAAGCACTTACAAAACTCAATATCAAATAAATAAACAACCCAATTAAAAAATGCTCAATGTCACTAATGATCAGAGAAATGCAAATTAAAACCACAACGAGATACCATCTCACTTCTGTCAGAATTGTTATCATCAATAAATCAACAAACAAATGCTTACAAAGATGTGGAAAAAGGGGAACCCTTTTGTACTATTGGTAGAAATACAGACTGGTGCAGATACTGTGGAGAAGCAGTATGGTGACACTTCAAAAAATTAAAAATGGATCTGACATTTGACCTAGTGATCCCACTTCTGAGAATATATCTGAAGGAACCCAAAACACTAATTTCAAAGAACATAAGCACCCCTATGATCATTGCAGCATTATTTACAATTGCTAAGATATGGGATCAGCCCAAGTGTTCATCAGTAAATGAGTGGATAAAACAACTATAGGACATTTATACAATGGAATGCTACCCAGCTGTAGGGAACTGGTTTGTTTTGGTCTGGCAAATGTGACTCAGCTCTGTATGGAAAACCTACAGAATCCATGTAGTAGGCAGGAGCCAGACCCTCGGACCAGGTTTTCCCATGGGAATCAGGCCTAGAAAATGCATTCAGGTTGTTATGGCTTGCTCTTGCTAAAACTCCCTCACCCTGGTCTGAAACAGTAGATGTTTATTGTCTATCTTCAAGGTAATTTCCAAAGCTTGTGTGAATTTTCCCAAGGATGGAGCTAATCAGCTTGCCACCTTTCCCTTCTGCATTTGTTATTTTCATTTCTTTGATTGTACCTAAAATGTAGACAACAATATTCTATGTAATAGATAACAAATCCTTCTTTGATGTAAGACCCCAAAAAAACAACAAAAGCCTGTCCAGGCAAAGGTTGGTGTGCTCACCCCTTGAGAGAGTGGCCAAGGCTCTCTCCACTTGAAAGAAGCAACCACAGGACTCTCCTCTTAAGAGAGTACCATACTGTCCCTTTTTCTCAACAGGATTGCTATTGCCTGTGCATTTGTTTTCATCTTCAGTCACAATACTCAGACTCTGCAGGCCAGAGTCTGCCACACCCAGCCATAAAAAAGAAGAAAGTTTTACCTGTTGGGACAGTACGGATGGACCTGGAGAACATTATGCTAAGTGAAATAAGCCAGTCAAAGAAAGACAAATACCATATGATTTCACTCATATGCGGAATTGAATGAACAAACTGAACTAATAAGCAAAATAGAGACAGACTCATAGGTAGACAGCAGGATGACAGCTAAGGGGGTGAGATTAGGGGGTGGAGGGATTGAACAAAAAGGAAAAAGGACTCAAGGACATGGACGAAAGTGTGTTGATTGCTGGGGGAAAGGGACTAAATGGTAATGAAAAAATACAATAAATATTAAAAAAGAGAAAAACAAAACAAAACAAAAACAATAAATGATGCTGGAAAACTGGATATCCACACGCCAAACAATGAAATAGGACCCTTACCGAGCACTATGTAACAAAAGTAAATCAAAATGAATCAAAGACCTAAATGTAAGACCTAAAACTTTAAAACTCTTAGAAAAGAATGTAGAATAAAGTCTTCCCAGCATTGGATGTGTCAGATTTCTTGGACATGACACTAAAGGCATGGGCAACATAAGAGAAAAAATAGGTAAAGTGGACTTCATGAAAACTTAAAAATTTGTGCACCAAAAAAAAAAAAATTCAATTCTAAAAAGCCAACCAATGGGAGAAATACTTGCAAATCATATATCCGATAAGGGAGCAATATCCAGAATACATAGAAAACTCTTAATATTCAACAAGAAAAAATGGTCAAAGGATTTCAATAGACATTTTTCTTAAGATAAACAAATGGCCAATAAGCACATGCAAAATAATCTGTAAGGCAAAAGATATGCTAATAGAAACCTCCCATAGTAAAAATCAAAGAGAAAAAGAATGAACATGGAACAAAATATCTAACAATGTAGGACAATTACAAGAGATGTAACATACAAATAATGGGAATACCAGCAGGAGAAGAAAAAGGCAACAGTAGAAATATTTGTGATATATTTGTTGTAATTAATGAGTTAATATTGATACAGTATTATTAACTAAAGTCTATATGGTTCACATTAGTGTTCTTCTTTGTGTTATATGGGCTTTAACAAATGCTTAAATATCATCTGTCCACCTTTGCAGTATCATACCGAATAGTTTCACTGCCCTAAAAATGCCCTGTGCTGCCGGAGTCCAGCTCCTGCAAGTCCAGGGAATCCCTATGGAAGGAACGGCATCAGCGAGGAATGACAGGGGGCTTGGTGCTTTTAAGCTCACCAGCCAGGCATTTCTGCCTTGCTGGGGTGAATGCTTTATTTTTATACTTTGGGGTAAGCATATGTGGCAGTGTAGGAGCAGAGAAAAAAAATTGTTTTCCAGAGTACATTTACTTTGCCATTGTTTTGCAGAAAGTAATACATGTTATATAAAATACAACTGAGCAGTTAGACTTTTTGCAGTTTGCAAGCCTTGATATTATCTCTCTACCAGAGCCTCATCCTCTACTTATTTTGAAACTTTATTTTTTTAAAATATTTTATTTACTTATTTTTAGAGATGGAAGGCAGGGAGAAAGAGAGAGAGACAAACATCAATGTGCAGTTGCTGGAGACCTGGCCTGCAACCCAGGAATGTGCCCTGACTGGGAATCGAGCCTGTGATGCTTTGGTTCGCAGCCTGCGCTCAATCCACTGAGCTATGCCAGCCAGGGTGACACCTTATTTTTTTAAGCTTAGGTGTAAGTTTTATGGTTAGCGTGTAAAGCCATGAGTTGGCTAGAATAGGGGTACATTTGGGTCTGGGCATTTTACCAAGTGACTGAGAATACAGGGTCTGTGGTTATAGTGATTAATGTCTGTCTCTCACTTCTAAATCTGCTTTGCTAGGGGATTTTGGCCTGACTAATGTATTTGGGGAAGTTCTAACTGGGACTGGCTATTTGGTGGGCATAATTGTATTACCATGAAATAACTTCCATTCTGGGAAACTTTTAATTAAGTCTGGGGTACAAAGGGGATTTGGAGTGGTTATGTAGTCATCATTTACATTATCCCTTATACTTCTCAAGACATTTTCATTTTCACCATCTGCTCCAGTGTGTATAGCAATAAAAATGATCCCAAGCACAGGCAAGCAAAAGAGAAACAACACAAGGAGATTCAGGTGCTTTTCCCTGCCGAGTCTGCTGTGCAGACGTGTGGCTCCCTCTGCAACTGTGTCCTTCAAAAGGGATGGGTTAACCTCTGAAACTGTGCTCCACCTATTCATCATTTGCACTCTCCCAAACCCTGGCAAGTACTTTTTTTTGTACTGTCTCAATAGTTTTTGCTTTTTCTAGAATGTCATATAGTTGAAATGATACAGTATGTAGCCTTTTCAGACTGTCTTCTTTTACTTAGCAATGTGAATTTAAGAGTTCCTCCATGTCTTTTCATGGCTTGATAGCTCATGTATTTTTTATTGCTGAACACATTCCAGTGTCTGATGTACCACACAGTGTTTATCCATCCATCTTACTGAGAAACACCTTGGCTACTTCTGAGTTTTGACAATCAACTGACCTGGGTAAATATCAAGGAGCACAACTGCTAGATTGTATGGTACTAATGCTATGTTTATCTTTGTAAGAAACTGCCAGACTATCTTCCAACATAGTTATTCCCTTTTGCATTGTTACCAGCAACAAATGAACAGTTTTCTGTTCAGATATGTTTTGTAAATATTTTCTCCCGATCTGTAGCTTGCCTTTTAATTTTCTTAATGGTGTCATTTGAAAAGGAAAAGTTTTGAACTTTTATAAAATCTCAAATTTTCATTGAGTTTCATGCTTTTTGTATCTTACTTAAGAACTTTCTCCTTAACCCAAAGTTGCAGAGTTTTTTCTTATATGTTCTTTCAGTTTTATAGTCTTGGCTCTTAGTTTTTGAATCTAACATCTGTTTTGAACTAATTTTTGTACACAGGGTGAAGAAAAAGATGATGTTCATTTTTTTGCATATAAATATTCAATTGTTCCAGCAACATTCACTGAAAATATTATAGTATCATTTCATCATTGAATTACCATGTCGCTATTAACAAAAATCAGTTGACTATGAATATGTAGGTCTCTTTCTGGACTCTATTCCATGCCACTGACCTATATGCCAAAACTACACTGTCTTCATTACTGTAGGGTGATAGTAATCCTTGGAATCAGGGTGTGGAATACATAAAAAATATTAAATTTAAAAAAACAAAAAAGAAGAATACTGAACAAAAGAGTTAGACATTTTTGTACTAGAGCAGGCTTTTGCAAATTACAGTGAAAGTCATTCATCTTCTTCAACAGTCTGTAGAAAGAGTGGTGGGTTAGAGACAGCCCTGTTCTATTGTCACCAGCTTTGCTTCTCTGCTGTCTGCCATTTCTGAGACTCACAAACATTACAGCAGAGTTATGGATGCCTAACCCAGAGTTCATGTATCTAGAGTCGCTGCTAGGAAGTGTTGGTTAAAATAAGAAAGAAAAAGCACAGTAGAGATTTTTCTCAGGGCCTTGTGGTTAAAAAAAATCCTTTTAAAGAGTGACTGATTTCAGAGATTATGTGAGACACTGTCATTCAAGACATTTCCAGATACAAACTACATGATAGTGTAACAATTCAAATACCACGAATCTCTCCCCCCACCTACAGTTTTAAGTTTTCTGATACTAAAGACATAAATATTTGTGTTTGGTGAGAGATATTGTATCTACAACACTAATGACTTATGGCAAGTCCATAATCCCACCAAGCCTGGACAATGTCTTCTGTATTGCTTGGAGAGCTGGGTCCCCAATATAGGGTTATAAGAGCAGAAATTGGATTAATTTTTTGGACTGTGCCCACTGCAACTCTCTGACAAGGCTCCAAATTATATTTATCCCTAGAATCAGCTGAAATGAACTTCTTGTACCTTATCAAAGCCTATTTACACCGTCAAAGTGTAATTTTCAAAAAGTTACAAATATGGCTAATATGCATATAGTATGAACACATGTTAAAGATATGTTATTAATGAGAGAAATGGTCACATGGTAAAAGCTGGTTAAAAGGGTAATTTTTAAGGGACTATTTATAGGCATTTAGAAAGGATATTAAAATAAATTGCTACATGATACAACTGCTGATTTATATCCTCCTACAGGACAATAAAAATCATAACCTTTGGGATTTTCTTTTCAACTGGATAGAAATTATTTACATCATCACAGGAAAATATCTATAAGTTAATAGGTAACTTCACAGAATCCAAGCCAATAATTAATAGTAAGTAGCAAAATCAACAAAGGTATATCCCTGTAGATGAGTAAACAATCCTTGGTAAGCTTGTACCAATTTAACATTGAAAGAGTTATTTGCAAAGTTTAGCTATTTGTTCCTAACACCTCATATTACATTAACAAGATTTTATTTGTTCCTTCCCTGCCTCTGTTTGATTTATGGCCTACAACCCCTGTAAAATATTCACTTTCTTGCATCCAGTAGAAATTTCGAGGACTTACCAGGAAGGGAACAGATAATCTTTTTGCCTAATGTCAGCTTTACTCTATTTGGTGCCTTGGCTGGCACTCCTGCTTCTCTGGTCATCACAGTGTCTGTCGTTTCTGCTCAGCTGTTGATGAGGCATCTGCATCCACAATGGGTTGACTAGAACATTCAGCCCTGCTGTCCAGTGCATGGTGGTTTCTTTTAGGGTGTTGATAAATGTTTAAAAACTTATTTTTTTAAGTTCTGATTTGTAACATTTTCCAAATTTCATGGTATAAGTACTTTCACTATGGCCAATTTCAAGCTACCAATATGATTTCAACCAGTTAAGTCAGTATGTCAGCTCCAGTACACTACTGGCTAGAGGCAGAGGTGTACCTCTCACTATTGAGATAAAAACTATTGAATAATTCCACAACAGAGCTTCTGAGGCTGTTTCTAGAGTTTTAGTAAAAACAAACAAACAAACAAACAAACAAAACAAAAACAAAACCTCTGAGCACTTTTTGTTACAGCTTTCCTTGTTTCTCTAAATGACCCAGCAGAATAACCTCAGTCATTATAGAGAAATGGCAGTTCCAGTGGACTCAGTGAAATCCTATGGCTGGCTTGCACAGTCTGCCCAACACTTGGTTCACTGCTAAGAAAAAATGCTTAGAGTCATTCTACTAAATTGCTGTGAAACTCTCAGCCTCAGGAGGTCTATCATGGGATGCTTGAGTAGTCAGAACTTATTTGAAAGTGCTATGAACTGTAGGAGTTTAAATGTGTACACAGCAATATACAAATGTACTCAGTGTTCTGTGTTAAATCTAAGTAAGAATCATATATTTGGGGGTAGACATATAGGTCATCCATTTGCCAGAGGGTTGGGAACCTGATGTAACATTTATGCCCTGCTATTATATCTAATATCCAAACTCTTGCCAGTTCTGAATGACAGAATAACCAGTACAATATTGCATCGCTGTTATGGCTAAAATTGAGCAACCTAAGGACTGCCTGTCAAGCCCATCTTCCCATGTGGAGTTGCTCATTCAGGATCCTGTTTCACCACATCACCCAGAGCATTTTGTTTTCTTGAACTTCCTGCTGTTCCTTTATGTGTTTCTTCAGTGTTATGAACAGAGCTGCACACAATGTCCCAGGTGTGGACACACTGTATTTTGTACAAAAATAGGAATAATCTAACATTTTATATAGCTCTTGAGAGGCATTACAGCATTTTGCCAGTTCCCTTTGTCTTCAAAAGCATGCAAAATCAGTGTCTTCAGAAATTCAACCAGATATCTGTATGTTTTGGGAACTTTCTGTTTGTTATACTCCTGACATAGATAGGAACTTAACCATAGCTCTTGCTAGCCCATTCAAGGCCTTTGTCCAAAATAGAAAGATTATCTTTCCTCTAAGTGGAATTAGCTCTGTGCCAAGCACAAGACTTGTGACGTAGAACATGAGCTGAATTTTGGCATTAATTCCTGGGTTGTCTGATGGCATTTACCTTTCTACTCAGAGTAAGAGTGATCATCCATGTTTGTCTATTGCCTCTAAACCAGAACTTTAGCTTCTAGAATAATCCCTTCAAAACAGAACCTTTTTCTGGTCCTCTTTGGAAGGAGAGATACTACAAAGGCAGTCTATTCTTTTGAACCTGAAAGATGCAGCAGGCTGGGCATTAGCTCCATGAGGCTGATATGCCCATTTCCTGTCCCATCCTAGACCTTTGTACCTGGAAAGTATTCTTTAAACTTCCTTATTTTTGTATAGCTCCTAAAATAAAAATAATTTCAATAGCTATGAAATCCTTAGGACATTTTAAGTTGATGTAAATAATTACATCCATTTGGGCTGCTATAACAAAATACTATAGAATGAGCCAGCAATTCAAAAGCTAAAAACTACACTTCCTAGACTTTCTTGCGGCTAGGATTTTGGGGCATTATTATAGCTCCACTAATCAAATGTACTCACTTGAGACTTGAAAGGCCAAAGTGAGGGAGAGACCTTGCCTCTGAGCCCCCTGCTGACTTAAGCTGACTTAAGCAAGATACAAAACACAGAGAGTGGAATGAATGTCTCCCATATCCAACACAACTATGTGGCCATTATATAATATTTAAAAATATGTATACTTGAAAAGTTTACAAAACAGTGGTAAATGTACTATTTTATTTTTTTTGTTTTAAAAATTAATATGGTGCATATTAATTTATGGTACATATAAACTGAAAGAATATACAGTATACCAAAGTTAATGCTATTTCTGAGTAGTGGCTGTAATATGTTGATGAAGTAAATTCTTGAATGGAGTAGAGATGGAGATGGGATTCAAACACATGATGACATCAGGCTTGGAACAGAAGAATGGTTATCCATGTTTCTAAGATTGAAGAGGAGAAGATAAGGACATGTTCAAAGACAAGTTGTATGTGGGACAAGGAGCAGTGACATGTTTCTTAATTGTTGGACTCAACTTCTGCTGTGATGTGAAGAAAAGGCCATTGTTGAGAGTGAAAGTGAAAGCTGTAGGGTTGGAGATGTTAGATTAATGGTGAGGGTTCAACACTACAGATACGAGCAATGGTAAAGACAGCTGGTCAGGCCCAGGCACAGTTGTTTCTGGTGGGCAATGAGAGCTTAGCTGATGTAAGAAATTAGTCAATGCTGCCTAGATGATTTCTCTAACAGAACTAAACAGACACAGACACTAATTGCGGTTTGGGGTATCACGGTCTTCAACCCACCTGGCATTTCTTGAGTGAATTAAAATTTCCCATCAATAGTCATTGACTTGGACATATTAGGTATGACTAGGCATTCAATCAACTCATTTTTTAAAATTAAGGATGTAGCTATACTATAATTAGTAAAGAATTGGGTTCTCAAGGAAGAGGAAGATGGCGGTATTGTTGGAGGAACCATAATCACCTTCCCCAGGGCACGGAGGAGAATCTGGCTGATCTGAGGAGGAAAAAAGCAAGGGGCCACCGATATCACAACATTTATGAAAATAGAACATCAAAAATTATAGCAGACATTGAAAAAACAGACAAGTAGGAGGAAGCTGTGAGCACCAGGATAGCCAAAAGAGAATGAAACACTGAAACTTACAGGTATTTTACCACAGAAGTTCATACCATAAACATGGGGAACCAGAACAGATCAATTTAAGAATCAGAGGCTAAGAAGAAGAGTCTCACAAACAATGAAAATACAAAGAAACAATCCCCAAATAAAGGGAAAAGAGGAAGGCTCAGAAAGAATGCGAAATGAAATAGAGGCAACTTAACTATCAGATATTGAGTTCAAAGAAATGGTTATCAGGAAGCTCAATGAGCTCACAATGAGCTTCCAGAAACTACAGGGAGGCTACAGCGATCTCACTGCAAACTATATCAATATGAAAAAGGAAATAGAAACTATCAACAAGGGCCAAGAGGAAATGAAGAATACAATTTCTGAACTGAAGAACACAATAGAAGGAATAAAAAGCCGGATCGATGAAGCAGAAGATCAGATCAGCCAATTGGAGGACAAAGTAGAAAAAAAAACACCCAAAAAGAGCAAGAAAAGGAAAAGAGGCTCAGAAAAAATGAAGAGGGATTAAGAGAAATGCAAGACAATATGAAACATAATAATATACATATAATAGGGATACCAGAAGGACAAGCAGAAGAGCAAGGGTTAGAAAACCTGTTTGAAAAAGTAATGATGGAAATCTTCCCTAATTTGGTGAGAGAAAAAGTCACACAAATCCAGGAAACACAGAGAGTATGAATCAAGAGGAACACAAAGAGACCCACCCTAAGACACATTATAATTAAAATAGCAAAATTTCAAGACAAAGACAGAATGTTAAAGGCAGCAAAGGAGAAACAGGAAGTAACATACAAGGGAGCCCCAATAAGGCTAACAGCTGACTTCTTAATGGAAACACTCCAAGCCAGAAGAGAATGGCAAGAAATATTCCAAGTAATGAGAACC